>PVLC010015432.1:0-37264 GCA_004027655.1 Graphiurus murinus | reverse complement strand
CACACCATGTAACAACCCCCTAGATCAAGATATAGAACATTTTAAGCACCCATGAAAGGCTTCCTGAAACTCTTTAGTATTTCCAACTGTAATCATTATTTTGATCCCTGTCCATAGATTGATTAGTTTTGCCTGCTTCGAATTCTGTGTACAGAGAGCCGTATGCTGGTATTGTGAGATTCACTCGTGTTGCATGTAAAAGTTCATTTGTTTCCACTTCTGTGTAGTATTCTATTATATGAAGTTTGGATACCCATTGTTTAGTCGATGGACATTGGGTCATTTCAGGTTTGGGGCTATTATGAATAAATCAGGTAAAAACATTCTTACGCATGTTTTTGGTGGATTGAGTATGAGTTACTGATTAGAGTAACTGTCCCTAGAATTGAGGTTTACATTAACCGGCAAGTGGAGATTATCAGAGTCTTCATGCCTGGTGATTTTAAAGTAAATTGAAGCAGTGCACAAAACCATATCAAACAAAGAATGCATTTAGTTTAGGAAGACTTGCATTTAGCAAGTCCATGCTGATAAGAAAGCAGACCATGGCTTCTGCGCTCCCTGCTAGCAATAATAAACATTCTCAGCCAGAGGTTCAGTTTCCTGAAAGCCAAGATTCTCACGTGAAAGGAAGCTGTTTTTTCATGCCTTCTCCAAGAAGGGGTGGGAAAGAACCTTTTTGTTAGTGCTGCAAATGGGCATCATTTTCTAATTATAGATCCTCACTGTGAAAAAGAAGTCATGAATTACTAAAAACTCCAAGAATCTAAACTCGTTTTGGGGCATCTCCTGGGTTGGACTGGATAAGATTTTTAAATAATTATTTCTGTGCTGAAGTTTTCATGTCATTTTTTTTTGTATTGTAATGAAAATAATATTTGCTTCTGATTTTGAATACTCATAAAAATTTAATTCCACCCATACTACCTAGAGGGCTTTTCAGAGTACTGTTTTCTTCTGATGGTTTGCTAGGAGAACCTGTTAGCCTAGGAGAATTGACAGATACAAGGAGAATAGGGAAGTGAGCTCAGACCACCACGGGGGGATGCTTGGTTGATTTAAATTTCGAAAGAGTCTGTATTTATGAGCATCAAGAAATACTTAGTGATCTTTTTAATAAAAATGGAAAAAAATTCTAGGGACTTATTCTATTCACATACATTTAAGGTATCACCATCTTTTTATAGCACCTAGCCATATTTTTGAACAACCCTATGGGAGGGTAATCTGTCAGTGTGATCCGTGTTACCTAAGCATTTACAGTCCTGGTTCTAGGCATCTTTCTTTCACCTGCACCTGTACACATAACAGAATGCCATTTGCACCAGGATATCGTTGTTTTGTATGTAGCACCAGAATGTTAAAGCTACCAAGTGTCCATCAGTCAATAAGAAACTGGTTAAAAGGCTGATGGCATATTTCTTTTTTTTTTTTTTTTTTTTTTGCGGTACTGGCGATTGAACTCAGGGGCATTCTACCTCCAAGCTATACCCCCAGGCCTATTTTTTATTCTTTATTTTGAAACTGAGTCTCACTAAGTTGCGGAGTGCCTCACTAGGTAGCTGAGGCTGGCTGCAAACCTGGATCCTCCGGTCTCAGCCTCCCGTATGCTGGGATTACAAGTGTGCGCCACCACACCCGGCTCTGATGGCATATTTCTACAGAACAATGCTAGGTAGTTCCTAAAAGAGAATGATGAAAATCCATGTTCTGATATGGAAAGATCTCCAGGTTCATTGCCATGTGGAACAAAACCAAACAGAGTGGAGAACAGTGTTTGTATAAGGAAGATGGGGATATGAAAATAGGTGTGAATTTACTTGTATTTGCATCAAGAAATACTGGAAAGATAAATAAGAAATTCATAAAAAATGCTTATGCATGGGGGGTACGGGAAGGGGGTGACGGAGAATAGGTGGAGTATTGATTGCTTTGCGTGGGTCTTTTTATGTTAGGTTGGCCTTTGAATCATGCAAAAAGCACCCACCCCACCAACAAAAGTGCATCTGTCAGGGCAGGGCAGGCCTTTGATGTTGAACTAGACCAAGAGCAGGTTGTGGGAAGCCAAAGTGGTTGGATGCAAAGTGAAAGGGTGAGGCCACCCACTCGGTTTCTTTTCTCAGAGGCCAAGTGGGTGTGCTCAATCATTCAATCGACAAATGCATATTGAGCCCCTCCTGCCTGCCAGGTACTATTTTAGGTGATACCAATAGGTGAGCTTTTATGGAGCCAGCATTCTTGAAGGGGCAAACAGGGAGCAAACTAGTGACAAATGAGAGACTTAAAAATTCTCTAGGCTGGAGCTTAGAGATAGAGGTGAGAGGAGTCCACACTGAGGCTAGGGAGGTAAATCGCTGGTATCTACTCCTATGTATTTGTGATGCATCTGTGAACAATATTGTTGCACATAGAATGATAAAGCAGTGTAGATTCTCACATTGCAGTCTGGATTTCATTTTACCGTAATAGCATTAACACCTCAGATAAGTTTCAAATAAAGAGGAAAAAAAAAAAAAAAAAACCACAGACAGTATGGCCAGTCACTGTACCCCAATCTGCTGTGATTTTGCTGGCGAGAGACTAGAGTTTAGTCAAATAAATAAAAAATTGATTTGATCAGCATAGTTGGCTTTCACAACATTGGAGATATTTGGGAATAAAGTTATCTATATAATGTGTGGCTATAACCACAGGTTACAGATGGATAAGACATTACTATGGCAAATCTGTTATTTTTCCATTCAGGGAATGAATGGGGGGATTTTATAATTTACATTGCTCTTTACTATGATTTGTTAGCTACAGAAAAATTGAACCCCCCCCAAATCCACACATACACACAGATAAGCTCTATAGCTCTCACATTCCTTGTATCTTCAAGACAATCATTGTTTGAAAATACCATGGAGATATTTTCATAGGTAATGCAGATATTTGAAACACATTTCTCCTGTGTTTGCTCAAGTATTTTCTTACTCTGGCTTTTTCTTCTTCGTTTTTTCTCTTTGTGGTGCTAGGGAATGAACCCAGGGGCATTTTACTTCCGAGCTACACCTCTAGCCCTTTTTATTGCTTATTTGGAAACAGGGTCTTGCTAAGTTGCTGAGAGCCGCACTGAGCTGCTGAGGCTGGCTTTGAACCTGTGATTCTCCTTGTCTCAGCCTCTCAAGTACTGAGATTACAGGTGTGTGCCACCACACCTGGCTTATTCTGGCTTGTTATTGGTAGATTTGTCTTTCAGAGTTTCTGAGTCAAGTGAAAGATGTGTATGCTTGTTTTAGAAAGTTTCTACAATGGAATTACTTTTTGAAAGAGAGATTTTTTTCTCTGCCTCTTTGGGTTCAACTAAATTTTGGTGAAATTTGGGAAACCATGAAGGACCGAGGTTAAAGCTGTCAGAAAAGGCGGTGGTCAAAGTGCTTCTTGCCTCCCACATCTATAATAGCAATGGTTTTGTTTTGCTCAAGGAACAACGCAGATTGGGTGGGCTGACTCGGAGGTCTGGAACTTTCTTGACGACTGGTCCAAACTATAGCATTCCTATGTTTGTGATTTAGTTGAGAAAGCACTGGAAATCAGTTTTGTTTTAAGGGTTTAAAAATGCAGAATAACTTAGGCTCTTATTTCATAATACCTCTAAATTCTATTCTATAGTAAAGAAATGCCCCCAAGAGTCCCCCAAACCCACTATGACAGTAAATCCTAGGAAACGCACATAAAAGTGGTCACGGAAGCTGGTTGTTGTATTTCCCTATTCTTGGTTGCTTACAGAGCACAAGGCATTTTTAAGAATTAGCTGTTTTAGAATTTTGTCAAATCTCTTCTTTTGGAATTGAAGGGTGAATTTAGGAAGATGTGACTTTGGCTTCCTAGGGGAGAAAGGACAAGGCCGGGCAGTTGCTGTACACGAGCCTCCACTCTGCACATTTATTGGCCATATGGGACTGTGGGGCTTCATCCCTGGGCCTGGCTGGGGAGTCACTGGAGCTGGTCTGTGGTGGGTGACCTTCGCATTCCATTAGCAAAGTGACATCTTTGCAAGAAGAGGCTCGATTGGCTTTCAGCAGCACCCAGCCAGGCAAACCTGGTGCTTTCTTCTCTGAAAATCTACTTAAAATATCTCCCAGAAAAATAATAAGGCCGGGTGTGTAGGCGCATGTCTGTAATCCCAATACTTGGGAGCTGAGACAGGAGGATCGTAGATTGAAGGCCAGCCTCAGCAACTTAGCGAGGCCCTCAGCAGCTTAGTGTTTCAAAATAAGAAATAAAGTAGGGCTGGGAATGTTGCTCAGAGGTAGAACGCCCCTGAATTCAATCCCAAGCACCCCCCCACACCCACACATACACAATAATAATAACAACAACAATAATAATATTTGCTGGCTGTTTTCCCACTACTCTTGTGATTGTTGAGTGACTAAGGAAGAAATTAAATAAGACCGTCTATGTGCAAACACCTAGCACGGGCTTGGTAGATGGGGGATTCTATTAATTGATATTTCCCCAAACCATTGACAGGACTTTCCAGCATTCCAGAGAGTATTCCCAAGTACGTGGAGTAGTGAACAGTGAACTTGGTCATCTCTGGATATGGTACAGACTGTTGGTGAAGTCTGAGGTCCTAGGAGGGCACACCTTTGACCTTGTGGACTTACCTACCCCTAGCCCATGTACTATGGTTTGAGAAGTTTAGCATTAGTGGCCGATGTCAGACATTCTTTCCCAATATAATTTGCTCTAGCTCATATTCTTTGAGTTTGACCACTTAGGAACCACTTACGGTTCATAAAGGCAATTCTCTAAAGCAGGACATTAGATTCAACATCACACACTTTCCCTGGCTATTTTGGATTTCAGGCAGGGAAATACGATCAGCCCTAAATTCTGCATTTGTATGATGTGGAAATCTAATGAGGACTGTGAGTAGGAGCTTGGGTTTATCCATTACCCATAAAGTACTCGGAGTCCTGTGGATTTCAGTTACCTGTGAAGGTTTAATGGTGGATAGTCAATTGGAGGAAGAGATAATGTGGCAGTATTTTTTTACCAGCTCAGAGAACAAAATGAAAAATCCTGCTCATCCAGGCATTGCCGTAGCTGCCCACGGGTTATAAAGCATCTCCTATCACATATGAATTCAGGGATTTTTGCAGATAATGAAACTTTTCTGATAACCCCCAGACTTCACTTTGGCTATTAGCTCTTAATTCTCTTTAGCCAATCTTATTTTAAAAACAACTTTTAACAATCCCCAAAGAGGTAACTTAAAAAAAAAAAGAATAACAGATTTATTAATGTGTAAGAATAGGAATCATACAAAATTAAAACTCAGGCAGGCGTGGTGGTGCATGCCTGTAATCCCAGTACTTGGGAGGCTGAGACTGGAGGATCTGGGTTCGAGGCCAGCCTCAGCTACTTAGTGAAGCCCTCTGAAACTTAGTGAGACCCTGTTTCAAAATAAAGAATAAAAAATAGGACTGGGGGGTAAAGCTCGGAGGTAGAATGCCCCTGGGTTCCATCCCCAGTACCGCAAAAACAAACAAAAAAACTAAACAAACAAAAACTCAAAGAAGGGGGGTCAGATGATTGTGATTGAAACTGAAATATCCTTTTTCATAGGAGAGAGGGAAGTTGGGGGGCTATAGGTAACATTTTGAACAATGACCAGGTTTTTATTCAGATCACTATATTTAATGAACCCCTCGGCCGTGCAATGTAGTGTTACCCCCATGTTACAGATAAAGAAACAGGTTCAGGAGAGGCTAAATGCAAAGTCACTCCTGAGTCATGGAATTTAACTTCATCTCTCTGACTCAAGACCCATAGTCAGTCAGTCAGTCAGTCAGTCAGTCTGTCTGTCTCTCTTTTAAACTTGCTGCTTGCCGGCTGTTGGAAGCAGATAGGAGGAAGCCAGAAAAGGGCAGCAAAAATCTTGAATTATCAATCTTGAGTATCCAAGAATTAACAAATATTTGAGTTTCTTGCATAAAAAATCAGGTTGGTAAGTTTTTCTGTGGGGGATTATTGTAAGTAGAAGATGAGATAATGGATTAAAATATGTTGATAAATATAACCAGCAATAAATATGCCAAGCTTTGTCCCTCTTTTAAGCCCGTGTACTTTGGCGAGGCCCTCTGCACGGGGACTGCGCCCTTGGTCTTCTGCGTGTTAGGGAGGTCACCATGGTAGCTGCAAGGGACAGTTTACACTAGCTGAGAGCTTCCTCTGGCTCAAATTAGGAAGAGCTACTGACTGAAGCAACATGTTACAAGGATTGTCATGGCTGGGAGCACATCTGCTTGTTTAAGATCTCTGGAATTCTCTACTAAAAAGCCTAAGTGGGTTGAGAACTCGTTTGGCAGCAGTCCCAGTACCCTGACTTTGCCGTCCATTGCAGGGTGAAGCGTTGGCTCGAGCAGCCCCTTGAGGAACTCCTTGCTCGTCACTGTGCAGGGAGCAGAAGGAATAGGGAGGTGCTACGTGGAAGAGATTCGGAGGGCTGGTGGTTGGGTCACCCCCATGTCTTCCTGACAGCTGGGACTCAGGTAGCTGATGAATTATTGGGGCCATGTCCCAAGCTCTATTGAGTACAGTTATTTAGTGCATATCTAAAATTTTCACCTCTCTTAAAAAATGAAACCATCCTTTGCAGAGGGTCTGCCTAGTAGTCTTTTCTCTCCTCCCTATTTTCGGAGAACATCAGCTGAGATAGGCTTTGTAGTGCCCGGCCTAGCCATGGCAGAGGCGACATTCACATCTGTTGAACGAATGAACCATTGAAGCATCTAGGGAGACCACGCCCAGTGTGTGTAACCACCACGAGCAGGATGCCTCTGGGCTGGTCTGTGTTCACATGAAGCTTATACAGTATGTTCTCTGGGTGTTTTCCTTAGTGGACATTTTTATTGAGATAATCGTAGGCTTACGTGAAGTTGTATGGAATGACAGAGAGAGACCCTGTGCACCCTTCGCCTGCTTTCCCCCAAAGGTGACATCTTGCAAATATATGGCGCAATATTGCAACCAGGATATAGATGTTGATAGAGTCCTCTCGTTTTGTTCCGACGATGGGTTGATTTTCTTCAAATGCGGTTTTTAAAAAATGATTTTTTTTCAATCATTTTTAAAATCGTTTTTTGGGAAAATGTGATTGGCGAAGCTAAAAGCCAGTTGTGGGTTTCTGGGGCGGAGGTGGAACCAGAGCCTTCTGGGACTCTGCTGGGGGGAGGCTGGTTCCCAGCTGCAGAGGAGAGGTGAGTTTGGAATGACTCGGGGAGACCCCACTGGGGACGGGGGCTTTTCGCAGGGTGGCGTGGGGCAGGACGGGGAGCCCTGCCTGCGTTTCTAGGATTGGCCAGCCCTCTGGTGGGGTGGCGCCCTTCCTGCCCATCACCCTCCCCCCCCAGACGCCTCCAACTCCCGCCCCTGTGCTGGGGTCCTATGGAGTCCTTTGGGCTTGCCAGAGCCCTAAGTCTGATCTGTACCCCAATCCCAGGCCACACCCTCCCCCTTCTGAACGAGAATTTCCAGAAGATTTAAGAACTCCTCTTTGTCTTTGCCATGCTTTCCTCTCATGTGGCTGTTTTTCTGATTGGATTCAGGCAAGCAGATAATTAGGTGTTGGAGGGCTGGTGGCGCTGCTCTTATTCATTATTTAGCAGCCTCTTTCCAGTCCCAAATCTCATCTGCCCCAGCAGCCCACCTAGCATAGCAGGCGCCCCGGGGGAAGGTAGGTAATGAAGACCCATAGAAATGAAGTGGATTTCTCCACAGGGAGAGATTGCGAGGCAATGAAGACCTGCAGTTCCCCCGATAAAGAGGAAAAGGGGTGAAGAGAGGAGGGTGGGGTGCTGTCTAGGGCAGGGCGCCTGCATTCTGGGGCTCTTGAAGTCTACTGCCTGCTGAGGCTAAAGGGGCCCTTCTGAATGGGGACATGGCCTTGTTTCTATTTAGGGACAGAAAAACCACCCAGCATTTTTACACTCCCAAATTAAATCTAGTGTTCTAGGTTAGAAGGTAGCGGTTTCCCCCATCTTCTTCTTTTCATGTGAACTTAGAAAAAAATCCAGAGTACAAGAAGCTCCTGGAGTTAACTCTTTCCTAGGAGCTGGGCCTCCCCTTTGGGACGCACAGGCAGCAATGGATTTACTGCAACCGAGAAAGGCAACGTTTGCATCAGATTCCCTGCCTGGTTGACTGTCCTCTGCCAGGGACATGGAAACTTAAAGACACACCTTTCCCATCCAGGAACTACTGATTCATAAACACACAACTGTGTAACAACAGCCTGTTGTGTGGAAACCCCGACGATTTATTTCCAGGAAAATCTAATAGAATAAGCTTTTGCAAAAGTGTTTATGCTATAATATTACTTCCTAAGGTTTCAAAGATCCAATTTTAAATTTTGTACCTCCTGGAGAAAATAATGTTATATTGTTACTTGGAGAACAATTTAGTTGAATTAACCCTTTCAAGGGATTAGGAAAATGTATGAGTTAAATTATTCTTTTAAGTCACTCTGCATAATGACTTCTTTTAGAACTTTGTTATTCTTGGAGAGTTTCTTTTATTAATTTTTTTCCTATTGTTGATTTTTTTGGTTATTCATCTTAAGTATTGAACTTTTTTTTTTTTTTTTGCTGTACTGGGGATTGAATTCAGGGGCATTCTACCTCTGAGCTACACCCCCAGCCCCATTTTTTTATTCTTTATTTTGAAACAGGGTCTCACTAAGTTGCCGAGTGCCTCACTAGCTAGCTGAGGCTGGTTGTGAACCCGGATCCTCCAGTCTCAGCCTCCCAAGTGCTGGGATTATAAGTGTGCACCACCACGCCCGGCTTGGATGTTTTCTTTAGAGCTTATTCTAATGCTTATATAAATGGGTGAATGTCAGAGGAAAAAAAAAGGACAGCAAGTTTTTGCTTGATTGTTTTAGATTTTTCTTGGATCCAAAGATAATGTCTAAAGGATTCCAAATGTTCACGTATTAGTAAACAACCAGATAATTAGGTTTGTAAGATTGTCTCAGAATGTCCATAATTATATAAACATAGGCAGCCTTGAAGCGTACATTGGCCTCCTGGGTTTCATAATGATTTTTCCTATAATGCTTTAAAAAACATTGACTTTATGTGTTTCTCTGTTGTACATACAGTATTGAAATGCTTCAAACTCAGCCCAGGAATCACTCGTACAGCCCTTGTAAAACACAAAGAGGAGTTTATTAACGGGCTCGAGACCAGACTACTGCAGAGCAGAGGGCAGCCCTCCCTCTAACAGCAGTAGTCCTGGCTCGAGAGAGAAGGGTTCCTTTATAGGCTAAAACCATAAGGGGAATCGCAGGTGTTGGGAGCAAGGGAATTGGCCATCTCAAAAGAAGCGGCAGGCTTATTGGTCCTGGGGTAGGGAAATCTTCAGCTTGCAGAACAGGATGCAGGTGGAGCTTTCCACGTGGTTTCTGTTGGTTAATTAGAGCTGGTTTGCTAGCCGGTTATGGAACGATTGGGGAATTTTCACTTGTTCTAAGTTACTGCAACTAAATAGGGAAAAGGTGAGTTTAGAACAAAATGGAGTCCTTACAGTATATATAGTATAGGTTTATCTTTTATGTGTGTGTGTGTGGTACTGGAGATTGAACCCAGGGGCATTCTACCTCTATGCCCCCATCCCTTTAAAATTTTTCTTTAATTTTGAAACAGGGTCTCACTAAATTGCTGAGGCTGGCCTTGAACCTGGAATCCTCCTGTCTCAGCCTCCCAGCTTCTGGGATTACAGGTGTGTACCACCATGCCCAGCTAGGCTTACCTTTTCGAATCTAGGAAATTGTGCCATTTTCTTCTTTATATAATAGGTAAAGACTTGAAGAAGGTTATAAAGATAGGCAAAGGCTCCTGTTAAATTTTTTTTTTGATGTGTTTCCCATGTTTTTTCGGCATATCTATAGTTGACATGGTCACTTTCATGGTGTATATTGTTTCTTGCATTTACCACGAAATGACATATCTTGGGTACATTCCCATATTGTAAACCTTGCCAGAAAATATTGTCTGTGTCTTTTGAATCACAAGGAGCCCTAGCTTGAGGTGTGCCGCAAGGCCCAAGTTCCTGCGGCCTCCGCTTTGAACAATGTCACTCATTAAACAATTCCACAGCGTGTGGGCTGAGGCTCTGCTGGGGGTGGGGGCGCTTGGTTGGCTTGCCTCCTCTTTGTGGGAGTCTCATCTTGCTCCCGTCCTCCCTCTTCCTTCTTCCCCCCACATATTTTTCTCACATTAATCTTTTCCATGCTTATTTTTAGTTCCACTTTCTCATTTGCCAGTATCGATCAGTAGCTTGGGACTGAGTGGCACTCATTGATTACTGATTCTTTCCCAGTGCACATGTTTTGTCCGGGCTACAGAATGCTGGCTCGGGAAGAGGGAATTAGCTCCTCGTCTGGAGGAGTGTGACTAGTTACTAATAGGAGATGTACTGGTTCTTATGGTTCTCTTTCCATGTTGGCTTCTGGGCCCGAGACCTTCATGTTCTGTGTTCTGAGTTGCAAGCAGCATTTCATTCAAGATGACGAACCTGTTCCTTAGTGGCCAGGGCAGGGCTGGCTTTGTGTCTTAGGTGACTGCGTAAAACATGTCCTGGCTCTTTCCACTAGATCTGCAGCCAAATCCTGAGGAGTAACAGGCCCAGAGCCACCCTGGCCACCAAGGTGAAGCCAAAGGCTCTTTGGCTCATAAGTTCCTGAGAATCAGGAAAGGCAGGACCAGAGCCGGGCATGGTGGTGCATGCTTGTAATCCCAGTACTTGGGAGACTGAGACCGGAGGATCTGGGTTCGCGGCCAGCCTCAGCTAGTTAGTGAGACCCTGTTTCAAAATAAAGAATAAAAAATAGGGCTGGGGTTATAGCTTGGAGGTAGAATGCCCCCCCCCCACACACAAGAAAGGCAGGACCAGGCTCCCTCCCTCCCCCTCCTCCACCCGTCTCCCCACCTGCAGAGTGGATCTCAGGTTTCTTTCTTTACTGCTTGCACATTTATACTAAGGAGAGACATGCTGCACATGGATAAAGCCCTTGCGGAGCTTGACAGCAACTTTGTATCTCATCTATTTATTCCCAGTCTGGGGGTGGCACCCAGGGCTTCACACATGTCAGCCAAACTGGCTACCCCTGAACTATGGGCCCCGCCTTTGAGAACCCCTGTTCAACGTGAGAAGCCTCTTGCCTTTTTCTTCTTCCCTTTGGTCCAGTACACAGTACGCTGTAACTCACTTCACTAGGGTATGAGGACATTGTCAGAGACAGATGACAGGCCGGCTGCATTGACCCCTGTCCTTTGCTTATTTATGTTGGGACGTGTCATGTGCATCGCTGGCTTAGGCCTGGTGTGCCTGGAAGCTTCGGGAGGTCTGAGCGCGGCCCCACTGATGGCTGCCCTCCCTCCACTGATGGCTGCCCTCCCTCCACTGATGGCGTTCCTTGCCCTTCTTTCCTCCTTGTGTTTAAAACCTCGCTCTGCTTCCTTCCCTCTGGCGCATCCCTCCTTCCTTCACAAAGGAGGACTCATGCAAGTGTCAGGTGGTTTCTTACTCTTGCCCCTGGTCTCAGTTTCACTCTTGATATTAAACATTCATTCACTCATTCATTCGTTCATTCATTCGTTTGTTCATTCATTCGTCCATCTTTTATTGAACATCTATGTGCTGGGCCTATTGCTTGAGGCTGAATGTGCAGGCACGAGAAGCAGATCCTGGTCTTCCAGGAGCCTACTGCCCTCTACCCAGGGAGCCAGGTAAATGAAAGAGTATCCACAGTGGGCAGGGGTCAGTGGGACCCTAGAGGAGAGGGACCACCAGTGGTGACCAGAGCCAGGAAAGCCATCAACAGTGAATGGCGTTTGTGAGCCCAGCCTGGGCACGCGCAGTACAGCGTATTGGCGATGGGAAGCCATCACAGGTGGCATGCAGGGTCCAGGGGCAGGAGACGCCCTTGGAAGAAGTAGGCCGTGACCACCCCCATGAAGACCCTTGTGTGTCAGATGTTGATTGGGTTTATTTAGATACATATATACATGTTTTTTTCTCTTTATTATTTTCTTTTATTATCCTTTTGTAATTTAGCTCTATTTTGGTTTTGTGGGTTGCTTTTTGCTTTTTTTAAAGTGTGCTTTTATTGGTGCATTATTGTCTCTGTTTTTTGCTTCTTATAGTTTGTTTTTGTTTCTCTCATCATTGTTTCTTTCTTCTCCCTCTAATAACCAACTTCTGTCTTCCTCTCATTCTCACCCTCCCTCTTTATTTTATTTCTCTTGTCTAGTTTTTCTTTTTTTTTTTTTTTTCCTGCCTTTAGGGCCTTTGCTTGCTACCATTCTTCTGCCTTTTCTCTTTTCGAATATTCTAAACTTTTGTTTGCCCTCTTACCCCATGTTTTTTTTTTCTTACTGAACTATTATCATTACTGCCATTTGGAACTATATATTTTATATAGTTTCTGGCCTTACCGTCCATGCTGCTGGGATTATTAGTACAGCGGATGTCCTGCTGTATTTAGTGCATGACTGGATGTTGTCACTGCAGCTAATTGCTGACTCCATCGTTTCTGTTTTTGGTGTTTTTAGGGTTAGAGATGTCATAATAGGTGCCCAGTATCTATTTTAGTGTTGTATCTCAGAATAATAGCAATAGTTATCATTAACATGGCCCTTGTTCTGTGCAAGATACTGCCTGGGCATTTTACAGATGTTCACTCATTTAATCCCCAGAACAACTCTAAGTGGTAGGGACTGACATTGTCTCCATTTCACAGATGAAAAAACCGAGGCCAGAATGGCTGAGGCTTGCTGGAGGTCGCCTAGCAGCAGGGGTAGAGCAAGCCTCCAGCTGGGAGAATCTCTTCCAGGAGAGTAGGTGGCCTTGGTGGCCCTGCTACGCGCCTCAACCGCTGCCTCTTCCTGTCCCGCTGGGCTTTATCCTGCTGGCTTGCAGGGGCCATGGCGGGTGTGAAGTCACGGCAAAAGATCTGACATTTATCAAGGTAATTTTTCATCTTTAAAGACAGATGGGACTTGAACCAGAATGACTGCTTAGAAGTCCCTTGCTATTTTTGTCAGGGAGTCTGGTGGAGCATTCTTTTAGAAGCACTTTCTCAGAATGCACACAACTCTGGGACCTCTCATTTGCAGAGTTGGGGCTGGAACTTAGGGCCTCACACATCCTCGGCAGGGGCTCTACCCTTGAGCTCCTGGAAACTGCTTTTAAACTCACATTAGTGTACGACAAAACATGTCTCACGTGCTAATGGAAGTTAATATTTGAAGTTAACAATAACTATGTATATGTACTTGAGTCTCTTTGGACTTCCCTTCCACTTCTGGGTTCCGCTGGAGTCTGGTGGTTCCGCTAATAGTGCCTTTGGAGAATCACCCTAAGAGAGAGGGAGAAGAAGCTTCAGGCTGGCCTGAGACACTGTGTCTCCAATGTGACAGGTTTTGTTTTGTTTTGCTGTGGTGCTAGGGATTGAATCCAGGGGCATTCTACCTCTGGGCTGTGCCCTCAGCCCTGTTTTATTTTTTATTTTGAAACAGGCTCTCACTAAGTTCCTGAGAGCCTTGCCAAGTTTCTGAGGCTGTCCTCTAACCTGCTATCCTTCTGTCTCAGTTTCCCAAGTACTGGGATTACAGGCATGTGCCACCATGCCTGACTCCAAACCATGATTTTTTATGGTAAAATATATGTAACATAAATGTCACCATTTTTCAGTGTGCAGGTCAGGGGCATTACGTACACTATCAGTGTTGTGCAACCATCTCCAACTTTCATCTTTTAAACTCTTCATCTTGCAAAACTGAACCTCTGTACCCAGTAAACAATAACTCCCCACTCTACCTCTCCCTAGCCTCTGGCAACTACCATTCTTTCTGTCTCTTGGGGTTTGCCTACTCTAGGGATCTTGTATAAATATTTGTCCTTTTGTGACTGGCTATTTTGTGACTTAGCATAAGGTCCCCAAGGTTGACCCATATTGTGGCAGATGTCAGAATTTCCTCCTATTTCAAGGCTGAGTAGTCTTCCATTGTATGTCTGTCCCACATTTTGATTATCCATCCATCTGTCCATCACACTCCGATTGCTTCCATCTTTCGGCTATTATGAACATGGTGGCTGTGAACGTGAGTGCACAGATATCTGAGTTCCTTCTTTCCAGTTCTTTTGGGTATTGCTTGAAGTGTGAGCTTCTCCTGCTCTGAGTTTGGGAACTATAATTAGTTTGTTCCTGGGTGTAGAAGTTGCCTCTTGTCTCCCCCTTCCTTTCCTACTACACTAGATGAATCATATGCAATATAATCTTAGTGGTGGATTTCGAGGGGACTGTATGTTACAACTAGTTCTCTGCCCAACTTGTGTCTAATGGAGGCAACAGCGGATAGTTCCACGCTGCAGGCAACGGTGCCTGTGAGCTGTGCTGCTGCTGGAGGAGTTAAGGGGGTTGGAGGCACAGGGAGAGCGCTGCTGAGTCACACCGTGTAGGAGGCAGAGAGCATGGGAATCTCTGAGTGTGTACTTCATGGTGGTCCACGAGGGAGCAATAAGAGTCTAGAGTGAACCCCAATATTTCTAGCTTGATGAGCAGATGACCATGACCTAGGATTTCTGACACCTGAGGAGGGTGCCGAGACACCACAGAGCATGCACTTATTTGGGGGAGTCTCCAGAGCAGGGGAGGAGGAAGGTCCATGAACCCTACATGCCCTACTGATGATCTGTAGGATAAGGATAATTACAATGCAACTATAGGATGAAGCTGGAAAATGGAATAAAGATACATATAATTAGTGTGGATTTAAGTTCGTATTCAGAGATGGCGGTTATATTCCTTACAAAAAATTCCCATTATTGTGTTAGGATTCTTTATTTTGGGACTCCGCAGTGAAGGTTAATATTTTCTTGGTTTCAAAGTGACAGATGAAACTAGGAGAATAATTGGATATTAAATGTTGTAAACGTTTCTGCCTATTTTTGTGCCCTACTTTGAACTTGATTGGAGATTAGTCACTATCATTTTCTTTCCTGGTCTGGCCTTCATGGTCTGGCCCCACAGTCTCCTCCTCAACGGACTGGCCGGTCTTCATTGCTGGAGCATGCCTTGCTATCCACGTTTTCTGTGCCAGGCTTTGCACTAGCCGGTTAAAGCCTAGTCAGAGGAAGGGATGTTGTGGGAAGGCTCAGGAACTCACTCGCAGATACCTTGATCTCAAGGTGCAGGCAGAGCATCCAGGTGAGGTAAGCAGGTGGTCAGATGTAAAGGCGTAATGCTCATGATTGACCTGCGGCTGATAAGAAGATGTGGGGTCATCCCTTATGCTCAGGGCTGTGGGATTGCCAGAAAGAACACAAGGCACAAAAAGAAGAGAAAGAAAAGACAGAAGATGGTCCTTTTCTTTGACTGTTCCTCTGTTCATTCTAGGTGACAGAATTAGTGTTGGGGCCAACGCTAGGTGATGGTTGACCTAGAGCTTCATCCTATGCCACCATCTTCATATAGAATGGTAGACTTCAGAGAAGAAAGTTTTTGGGGTTTTGGTAGACAGGCTGGAGGAGACAGGATGGTGTGTGGCAGCCATATGAGCCAGGGAAGAGGAGCTCACAGAGAAGGCTGAGTGTTAACATGAGAATTGGGACAAATGCTCTATCAGTCAGCTTTCTGTTTCTATAACAAATACACGAGATAATTGACTTATGAAGAGAAAAGGTTTATTTGGGCTCATGTTTTAAAGGTTCCAGTCCATGGTGAGGATGACCCATTTCTTCTAGGCCTCTGGTGGGGGTGCTGGGTGGCTGTGCAGGGGGTTCATGGCCGAGGTGACCAAGAAGCAAAAGACAAGAAGAGGAAGAGGCTGGGGCCCCACAGTCCTCTTCGAGGTCACTTCCCAATGACTAAAGGGACTGTCACAAGGTCCCACCTCTCAAAGGTCTCATCTCCCCACAGTGAGGCCCCGAGGACCAGCCTTTCCTATGCGGACCTTTGGGGACAGTTTAGGTTTAAATCATAGCAGTTGGTGTGTTGGAAGTCAAGGGGTAGGGAGTCCAGGGAGGTGGGAGTGGTCACCTGTTAGATGCTAGAGAGGACAAAATGATGGACGGGCATCTGCTGCCTTTGTCTGCTGGGAGGCCCTCATGACTCTTGTCGGAATTGTTTTGGCTAACGGTGGTGAGGAATCCAAGATGGGATTCTTCCTGTGTGGTCTCTCCTTATCCCCTAAATTCCAGACATTTGTCAGTCTGGACATTATGCCTCCTTATATCACGTTTTCTTACTAAAATTCCCCTTTAGCAACTTAGGATGCATATTAAAGATGTCTGTTATAGTTATGGATCTCCATCCAAATGCCAGTATTTGTGCTCAGATTCCTCCAGCCCTCTCTCTGGAGGCATTTTTTTTTTCAAAACTCCCCTTCCCTTAATTTTAACCATAAAATGCAGATACACTTATTTTCTGGGATTGCAAACCCCCAAGATGCTTGAAGAGTCAGAGTTTGTAGGAAGTTCCTTGGCTCTTGAATCCTAGATCCCTGGTAGCATGGACTGGTGACCCCGGACCCTGGGAACTGTGGGCTCCAATCCCCTGGGCACTGTCCAGCAGTATCAACCAGTTCTTCTCAGCTTCTCCCTAGACCCTTTTTGAAACCACAGGTATACCAAGGCAAAGGGAAGAGTTGGGAGAAGGCGCTAAGGAATGCATTGTCTCCATAGAACTTAAGACAACAATAGAATCCACTCACACTCGTCCCCTTTGCATTCATACTCCATGCCAGCCATTCCCAACAATGTCCATGCTAAGTATTCTTTTCTCTGCTTCCCCCAAATGCTGCTGCCTGGCAGCTGAGGAGCCAGCCCACCCTCCCTTGCCGGGCCCTGGGGAGCTCACATCCAGGCATCTACTTCTCGTCTTTTCCACGCACATCTGGGCACCAGGTCATTCACTTCTTCCACACCTCGATGACAATCCTTCTTTCTTCCTCTAAATTTTGATGCTAAAGTAACCTAATTTTAAATACTCAAGGAATAGAGAAGATACTGTAGAGCTACATACTCGGTAGGTACATTAACTAGCAATCCCTTCTGCAGCACCTGCCGAATCAGGCAGGGTCTACCATGTCCACACTGATGGACGTGTTGAATCCTCACCATCGCTCAAGAGGTGGTTTCTGTTCTCCCTGCGTGACGCATGAGGAAATGGAGGTGCTCACAGATTTCTTGACTTGCTCCCCAGATCATGCAGCTGGGGGGTGGGCAGGTCCAGGATTCCGGGGCTCTAACCACTGGGCTCTACTGCCCATCAGGCAGAGAGTTGGTCCTTAATAAGTTACATGATAGAGAAGCATATTAGATGAAAGTAGTCCAGGGAGCTTGGGTCTCTGGTCACTTGTGATACTCAGCAGCTAGTCAATGCTGGTCCACTTGGGATGGCAGATCATCCCAGCGTTACGCCTCTCAGCTTGCCCGTGGGGTGCTGCAGCATTAACCTCCACTGTAATGAAATGCGTCTTCCCTCGAGGGATGGTTATTGGTATTTATAGAGCATCTTATAGTCCAAGAGTTCCAGAAGCAACAATTATCCCTTTAATCCTCTTAGCATCTCTGAAAAGAGCTGTGAAAGCCAGCTCTTGCCCCCTCTCCTTTCTCCACCGGAGCCCTGCCCCCAGCGGCACTGTGCAATGGGAGGTGGGGGCTCCCCCGAGGGAGGGAATCCGGCGCTTCCCACAAGTCCCCTCTCTGAGCCGGGTGGAAGGGCAGGGCCACTTGTTGGCCTGCATCAGTCCTCTAAAGTCTCCTGTGTTTTAGGAGACCTGATGACTCGGTGGAGGGTCCCTGCTTTCTACTGAGGAAACTCACCAGCCTCCAGGAAGGCAAGATACCATCACAGAATTTGTTTTCCTCTTCTGAAGTCCTGGATTCCTCTGCCTTGGCAGCTGCTGTGCCCAAGATGCACTATTCAGGGGAGTCACAGTGAGACTGAAAAGGGAAAAGTCTGGGAAACTTCCTGGGTGCTCCCGGGTGCTTCCCGTGCACTCGCTAGCTGCCCGCGGCTGGCCTTTGGTAGGTGTCTGTATCAACCTCATTGGCGGAGCCTGAAATTACGCTGTGAGTCCTAAGGCCAGGTTCGGTTGTCTGAACTGGCCAGTGGGCTGGCTTGATGATGCTGGAGGTTCCTTGTGTACAGCATGCTGTCTGTTACTAAGAGCACAGTGAAGCTTAGGCCAACAACACCGCCATTGTTGCCCTTTGGGACATTTCCAGTTGCTCCGATCTTCTATTTCAGGGTGGTCCATCATTTCCCAGCCCATTTCATGGTGCTAGTTGGAGGTGCAAAAGAGAGGACACAGTTAGAGAGCTACTCGCCCGTGGCTTCCTGTCTCCCTTGCAGTGTTTAGATGGATTAGCTTCCTGCCACGAGATGCTCACTGCTTGGCCTCATTCCTGGGTGTGTGCAACTGGGTGGGGCCCCCAGCGTTTGGGAGACTCTAGTCTATTCTTGTGGAAGGCCGTCGTTTGGCCTCAGGTTTTTTGTTTATTATTTTTGAATGGGCCAATTTCATAGCTGGCGACCAGTGGCCCCATGCGGATGCCAGAGCGTTCTATCCAGCCACGGTCCCGAGACCTGCAGCAGGCAGGCCCCAGTTGGCATTCCAGATGCGTCATGCTGTGCTCATCTGCACGTCTGTCACCCACGAGCTTTGCAATGAGGAAGAAAGACATAACTATCGCACCAGCTGGGCTCTGATCCCTGGCTTTCACCCCAATGCACAAACCTCCTCCCTGCTTCCGGCCCTAGCACTGCGGTCCCTGGCTGCTGTGCCCTCCTTCTGCACCTTCTCTGCAGCCTGCAATACCTAGTCACCATCTCCCTTCGTGCTTCACCTCCAGACAGAGGCAAATGGGTTAGAAGGCAGGAAGGCCACTTGACAGAGATCCTGGGATAAAACAGGCCGGAGGAAGCATGGATTAAGGATGCATAAGTTGGTCACACAATCACTGTCCTACCTCCTTCCCTGCAGGAAGGCAAAGATCAGAGATGGAGCGCTGTCATTACCCTCCGTGTAATTATAGGAGGGAGCCAGAGTTCTTGGAAACGCCAGCAAAGTCAGGGAGCTGCTGGCAGCCGGGCTCACTCGCTCTTCCAAGACGGCTGGTAGAAGCCAGGCAGGGAAATTAGCTCGGGGCGTGGGGGAGCGCGCTCAGGGGCCACCGTGCAGTGGGAATGCTGATGCCTCCGTGTGGGAAACATCTCCTGGGATGGGGCAGGGTGGCTCACGCAGTCCAGCCTCGCCTGTGGCTCTCTTTCTGTGGTCTCCTGTGTCACGGGGCTCCCATGGAGAAGCCATTTCTGCCGCTGCTCCTGCGGTGACAGTGGCTCTGGCTCAGGCTGGCAGTGCCCGTGGAGGGCTGGGGAAAGGAGGAGGATGCCCGGGGACCCCCGCGCGTGCCCAGCTGAGATCTCTGTCCTGATTGGCCTTTTCTTTGCCCTCTTGCCCTTGACTTTGTCTTTTACATCTCCAGTTACCATCCAAGTCGGGGGAGGTTTGCCTGTGGGGTGCGTGTGCTAAACGCAGCAAGCGGAGCAGTCTCTCGGAGGGGGATGCGGGCTGAGCGTCTGCCTGTTTCCAGTGCTCCCCATACAAGCATTTCTAGGCAAGAATGCAAACAGGCCTGAAATAGACCGTATTAGTAAGTGCAGCAGAGAAGCAGAATGTATTTTTAGCAAATATGGCTAAAGCGCTTTCTTGCAGTGAGCTGGAGGCAAGGCGAGGGTGCAGTCCTGGGG
This sequence comes from Graphiurus murinus, assembly GCA_004027655.1. NCBI lineage: Eukaryota > Metazoa > Chordata > Mammalia > Rodentia > Gliridae > Graphiurus > Graphiurus murinus. The sequence goes on along the minus strand of PVLC010015432.1, from coordinate 17,451 downwards.
GTTAGGCAGGTGGCTCGTGCCTGACTCCGTAGCTCCTGGGATGCCCAGGTTCTGGGGGGATGCTAGGCCGGCTGCATGGACCCGTGTGCTCCCTGTTTCTGGGAAAGAGTGCAGGGAGAAGCAGCAGGATGCTGGGGAGGGCTGAGTGTCCCCCGGTTCAGGGACCGGGCACCTGCAGTGCACATATGATGACTCCTGCCACCACCTGTCCCCAGCTGGAGCAGAGTGAAGGCCCATGTATTTAAAGGACAGCCTGGCCGTGTCTGTTGGGACTGTAAGCACTCTGGGACTCCTTGGAGAGAAAGTGAGACTCAGATTGTGACTTCCAGGTCCCAGAGTCCTGGCCACACTGCAGAAAACTCTAGAATGCAGGGTCTTTATCTGGGAACAGAGAGTGTTATTACTCTCTTAGGGAGACTCGAGTCCAAACAAGGTTGCAGATAAAGGAGGGTTAGAACGTTCAGAAAGAAATTGCTAAAAAATAACATGATGTGATATTGTCCCCTTGCAGATGAACTAAGGTTCAGTGCCTGATAGCAATGGCTGTGTGCCTGTCTCTTGTAATGGCGCTCTTCACAGCCAGGTAGATTTTTCAAGCACCCTTGGTGTCTGGATTGCACAGTGGGCGCCACTCGAAGGCAGGTTCCCCCTGCAGAGTCCTGTGGCTCGGCTCCGGCCCTCAGCTTGGTCTCTAAGCTGCTCAAGCGCACTCCGAGGCCCTCGGCCCTGGTGATTTCCTGACATCTGCTCCAAAATTCTTCCTTGTGGCCAGCCACCATCGCCAGTGTGATGGTTAATTTTGTGTGTCAACGTGGCTGGGCCACTGGGCGACCAGATGTTTGGTTGAATATTATTCAGTGTGTATGTGTGAAGGTGTTTTTGAATGAGGTTAACACCCGAATCTGTAGACTGAATATAGAAACCTGCCCCCCACGAGTGTGAAGGGCCAAGGCTGATCTCCCCTGAGTAAGAGTGGATGTTTCCTGCCTGATGACCTTTGGACCAGGACTTTGACTGAGCTGAGACCAGCTCTTCCTGGGTCTGAAGCTTGTCCACTCACCCTGCAGATCTAGGGACCTGGGATCCTCTTATAACCATGTGAGCCAATTCCTTATAATAAATCACACACACACACACACACACACACACACACACACACACACCCTATTGGTTCTCTTTCTCTGAAGAGCTGTGACTGATATAACTTCTGGCTAAGTGAACATATACGTTGGGGCCCAACAGAACTCAACCTTCTCTGTTTTACAATTTGATAAAAAGAAAATGAGTAAGTAGAACAGTAAAATTTGGGGTTTCTGGTGGTTTAGTCTTTGTGTAACTGGCAGTGAATCAGAGAAAGAATAAAAGTTTAAACTTGCACTGGTAAAGTAGCTCAGTGGTAGAGTCCTTGCCTAGCATGCATGAGGCTCTGAGTTCCATTCCCAGTACTGCAAGAGAGAAAAAAGAAAAAAAAACCCGAAAAACTAAACCTCTGCAAAAGGAGAAATTTATTAGCTTTCCCCCTTATATTAAAATAAAATTCTTTTCAAAGTCTCTTTAGTGAACAAGTGCCCTATTTGGAAATTTTTGACTTATATGAACTCTCCAGGAACATATGGATGATTTTAAACGAACTAACCCCAGTATTACCAGCTTCTAATGAATAAAATTGACTGACCTTATTGATTAAGTCACACAGCTTATAATTTGATGACTTATTCCATGCTTCATAGAGTTGTAAGTGTGGGGTAAAAGTTTCCAGTGGTGACTATTTAGTAGATGCAGATTTTTTTTTCCTGAGGATGGCAGCCTTCCAAACTCCCCAAAATCACACTATATATGCAATGGTGGTAAGGCCACGCCCCGCCTGCCTATAGTTACTACCCAGCAATCCATTCAGATTACTAATGCATCAAAAGAATTAATCCACTGCAGAGGCAAAGGCCTCATAATCCAATCCCTTCACCTCTGCACCCTGCTGCATTGGGGACCATGCTTTGAACACCTTTTGAGGTTTTTGGGGGGGACATTCCAGACCTAAACCATAACAGGTGGCAAAGTAGACTTTTGAATGCAGACTGTCTACATGACCTAAGTTAGCAGGAAGATCCCCCCAGCCTCCCACCTTGGTAGTTACCAGAGTGTATAGACGCTCAGCTCTTTCTACTCCGCCATTCCGTGTCTCCCCTGTCATTTCCCAGCTCTGGTCTTGAGCTCCACATGTTTGCCTAAGTTGATCTTCTGCTGCAACCGTTGTTTAAAGGGGAAGCTGGCTCTGCGGGGAGCATATGTTGATGTCCTTTCTGCTGCCAGGAGATCAGACACCTCTGATGCTGCGCTCAGCACTCAGCCCAAGAGGAACGTGCTGCAGGACATGATGTTCCCTGGCTCGAGAGATTGTGGGGCTGCTGCGAATGGGGCAGACTCACTCACAGGTCCAGGCGCTAAAGGGGTTGGTGACACCTCGGCCAGTGCCGCTTCTGTGTGTCTCTAGTGATCATCGTTGGGACAGTTTTTCTGGGTGAAATCTTTGGTGATCTCCGAGTGAGAGCAGCTGTCCTCTTGTAATTCTGGCCTTTGCCTCTGCTAGTGTGAAGTCCTAATTGGGCACAGGAAACCACTTGAGGGTCATCCCCTCCCTGCCTGTCATGCAGAGGCAGAGGACCTGGTGTGGTAATTCACTGGCGTGTGACTGGAGTGTGAGACAGCAATATCGCCCTTGAGCTGTCATCAAAGCTCGCTGCTTGCAGGGTGCTGCCACCGAGCTCCTCTCTGCTAGATTCCACTACCACCTGGGGCTGTTAGGATCTGTGTGATCCTAATCCCTTTCCTTAGTGGAAAGACAGGAAAACAAGAGGAATTGCCATGGAGGGAGGGACGGAGGGACAGGGACGGAGGGACAGGGACGGAGAGACAGGCGCTGAAGGAACATGGACGTATGGATGCCTGGCTGCTCCATTGGCTCCACAATGCAAAGACGACTCATGCCCTGCGGATCCTGGGGGTGTGAGAACTGCTGACCGGTGCGGATGCAGTCAGGTTTCCGTGGCCCATCTCTGTGTCTTCGGTGGAGTCCTCAGGCCCCGAGCGTCCTTGGTGGTAGCCGTGGGTCACCGGAGGGGACGGGCGGTGTGCGCAGGTGTCCGAAGACAAGAGTCAGGGTTTTATGAGAGATATCTGGGAACATTTGGCTGTGCTGTTCTGGCTCCTGAGTGATGGCGACTAATGGAGCCAATCAGGATGGAGGAGGCCGTCACCAAATCCAGAACAGAGGGGAGCTAGGGGATGGTGCTTTTACTGTGAGAACGACTACTTTATTAGCTTAAAAAAAAATTAGACAATGAGAACAGCCTCTTAGGTGGGCTAAGGTTGGTTGGTTATTTATTTATTTATTTATTTATTTATTTATTTATTTATTTATTTATTTATGTGGTACTAGGGATAGCATTCTATCTCTGAGCTACACCCCTAACCCTATTATTTATTTATTTATTTATTTATTTATTTATTTATTTATTTATTTATTTATTTTGGTGGTACTGGGGATTGAACCCAGAGGCATTCTACCTCCAAGCTACACCCCCAGTCCTAGTTTTTATTCTTGATTTGGAAACAAAATTTAACTAAGTTGCAGAGGTCCTCGCTGAGTTACTGAGTCTGGCCACAAAACTACCATCTTCCTGTCTCAGCCTCCCAAGTACTGGGATTACAAGCATGTGCCACCACACCCCGGTCAAGGTCCTTTAAAAAAAAAAACAACTTTTTGACTGAGACCATAATGTGCCAATAAAAGCACATTAAAATAATAATAATAATAAACTTTTTGAGGACTGGGGATGTGTCTCAGTGGTAGAGCGCTTGCCTAGCATGTGTGACCTTGGGTTCCATTGCCAGCACCACAAAAACAAAACAAAACAATAAACTCGAACAAACAAACAAACAAACAAAAAACCTCTTGGGGGGTGATACAATGGTAAGAGAATATGTGTGTGTGTGTGTGTGTGTGTGTGTGTGTGTGTGTGTGTGTACTTTTTTCTCTCATGCTCACCAGCCTTCTGTGTTTAAAAAAAAATTGCACCAGAATAGAAGATCCTAAAAATCCACCCTAGGAGACCTCTGAGCTGACCCTGGGGCTGGTCTAGCCACTTCTAGCTATGGGAAATGGGAGAGTCGAGTTTTATTTTCTCACGTGTGAAGAAAATAAAACTTGCCTCACGATATTGCCGAAAGGACTAAATGAGGTAATATAAAGCATTTCACATAATGCCTGGCAGAGAGGATATCCACCACCAATTGTTATTGTTGTTGAAAGTCATAAAAGTCCTGTGGGCGATGACTCCCACCCGGCTTCTGTTTAATCCATCTCATGATTCCCACCCGGCTTCTGTTTAATCCATTTCTAACTGAGGATTATTATTATTATTATTATTATTATTATTATTATTATTATTATTATTATTTTTAACATGGCCCCTTTGGGAAGGATGATGGTGGACAGTATAGACTGTGGGTGTCATGGTTGCAGGCCCCAGACCCAAGTCCTTCTGCTCTGGCCCTGTCCTCCACGGTAGGAGATTTGTGGCAGACAGCCTGGAAGTTCATCATGGTGTCATCCTGCTGTCCCCTGGGTGGACAGAGGACTCTAACTGGGAGGTTCCCTTTTTTAGGAAACGGAGTAATAAAATATACCGGTAGCCAGCCCCACTGTTTATTGAAGGGCCACGTGGCCAGAGGGTAGATCTCCATCCAGCGAGCTGGCTGCCCCTCCCTCCGGTCACCTGTGGGCACCCCCCTGCCCCTGACACGTGTGAGTGTCCTGGCAAGGACGTGGCTTGGCCTCCTTGAGCTGGACACGGGGTCTGCAGCTCCTGTCCTGCCATTGGCCCTCGGCGGTTACTTTCCTGACCCAGGTATTGTTTATCTTCCGGGCTGGTTTTGAAGCCTCCCACCCACCTGTCTGTGGCTGATGGAGGATTCCCAAAGCCCATGGCTTCACTCCTATACTTCCTGGTCCATCAGGTCCGGCAGGCGCAGTGTGCTTTTATTAATGGGTGAAACCCTTGAACCCTTGATTTATATATTTTCTAATAACCTCACAGGGCACTGTTACGTGTTTGCTGAGCCGTGTAGGCAGTTTTTTCCACAATACAGTTGATCTCTATAAGCAGCCCTTCCCCAGCCTCTGCTGTGGTCCTCAGCTGCCCCTCGGTCTTGCTGGCGTCCGCTGGAAGGAAGCAGCCCTGCAGCTAGTGAAGTGGGTTCAGGGAGGGTTAGGGGACCCAGGCTGAAGTCTGCAGATGGGCAGGCACCTTGGGCCGTTCCTCGTGGCCCTGGGGACCATGTGGCTGGCACCACAAGCCTCCCCGCATTGCAGCGTGCTGGGGCAGGAAGGACACCACATCCTTGATTGACTGGTATGTGTTCATACCCTTTTTAATTGTCTAAAACATCTAATGTAAACTGTGCATGTTCTCATAATAAAAACTTGCATATGCATGCACTCCTACAGTTTTGTGGACAATTCCAGGAGTTCACTGACTGCTTGAAATAGATTTATGGGCCATGGATGAGGAACAATGGATCTGGCTTAGCCTGGATCCTCCCTATGCCCTTGCTCACTGCTGAAAAGATCATGGTGGGATTGCTCCCTTCCACCTAGCCAGGGAGTGGTAAAGCCAGGACTAGAAGACCCTGAACTGGCCTGGACTCTCCATCCAGTGCTCCTTCCACGAGCCTACACTGCCTCTCTCTCTTGAATTGCTCTTCCTGGCAACATTTACATGGAAACGACTGTTACCTTGTTGGATCTCAATGTAGATCATTTATCTACTTGTTTTCCTCATCCAGCTAAGTAGAGGAAAGCCCTGTGGTCCTTTATCGTGTGCCCTGCACCCCCATCCCGAGATCTGGACTTCAAGGTAATACTCTGAAGGTGAAGTGGGAAGGAAAGTTTGTGACACGCTGTGGGCTGCGGGGACTCACCTGTCCCACCGTACCTGGTGTTCCTGCTCATCAGCTGTAGTTGGGATGGAAGGACTATGCACAGGGAAGGGATAGGAGGGAGCAGGAAGTGTATCAGTTTGCCAGGGTGGCTGTGTAACAAAGCGCCACAGACTGGGTAGCTTCAGCAATGGGTATTTCTTGTCTCACAGTTCTAGAGGCTGAAGTTCAAGGCCGAGGTGTCAGCAGGACAGTCTCCATGGAGGTGCTCTGAGGGGAGATCTGCTCCAGGCCTCTCTCCTAGATGGCCATCAATCTCCCTTTGATTTTTCACATTGACCCCTCTATACCTTCTCATCCAAATATCCCCTTTTTATGAGGACACCAATCATGGTGAAGCAGGGCCTGTCCTAATGACTTCCCTTGAACTTGGTTGCATCCCTTAAGACCTTGTCTCCATATAAAGCCACGTTCTGGGCCCCGATGGTTGAGACCACAGCATATGAATTGGGGGGGGGGTCACAGTTCATCTCATAAAAAAAGGCTTTTCCTGACTGGCAGGTCTGGCTGGAGGAAGCATCTCTGTGGTCCAAGTCTGTCCCATCTGGTTTATTGAGGCTCTGTTACTTACATTTCCTGTGAAAAGTGACAAGACAAATCTTTGGAATGTTGGAGGAAATCTTGATTTTATTGGCACACCTGGCTGAGCACCTGTCTGAGCCGATACCACAACGGCTTGGGAAAGTGTGGGCTCAGCTTCCCTGGGGTGGTTTCGAAGTCCGTGTTCCTGGCCGTGGGGCTGGGTTTGGGAAGAGGCCCCTATCTCAGTCTCTTGAGTGTCTGACTTGCCAGACCCAATCCCCGTGGTCTTGTGGCCATTGAGAACGCGCATTCTTTTGCAGTTACATTTTATGAGCTGAGTTGATCATGCTTCTTTGGCAGTGGAAAAAAAAAATCACACCAGTTCAGAATCACTGAATGCAGAAGCAGATTAAAGACACCACCCCCAAGATAAACAGACGAGGAGTTCTTAGACAGACTCACTTTTTTCATGGAGAAGAGAATAATTTTGATTTTTAGCCTAGAATAGTGCCTATGACATCAGCCTGCTTGTGTATCACTTTAATTTTTATTTATTTATTTTTGCTCACCATGCCCTGTAGGCACTCTGCTGCTGATCTGCATCCCCAGCACTGGTACAATTATGAATCTAGGATCCGTTTCTTTTTTTGCAGTGCTGTTGATCGAGTCTGTTTTAAGTTACCCATTGTATGTGGGGTGGGACCAGGCAGATTGTAGCCAGGCTACCACAGTGAGGCCACAGTTGATTCCTACTGGCAGCCTCTCCGTTCATCTGAGCTTTAGAAGAACAAGTGGAAAATGCAGGTGACTATAAAATGTGGCAGTTGCATTTGGGGAAGGTGAGGAAATAATGTGGCAAGAATGACTCAAGGACTGTCACCGGGCCTTGATCCTGGAACTCCATCTCTTCAGCGTAGGGTTAATGGTAGTGGAAAGACAGCCCTGCTGGGATCTCCAACAGCAGCAATGGGCCCAGCAGGGTTGAGTGTCTTGGGCTTGACAGGTGTCATGTTCTTGGCGAGACAAAATCTCAGCCATTTATAGTACAGTACATCAGCTGGAGATAAATACCAGAAGAAGCTTAAATTTAGTTACAGGACCAGATTATCTGTGGCGGATTATCTATGGAAAATGTTGAATCCCAGGCTAGCTTCTCTCTGTATATTTTTGGTATGTGGCTTATTTTTGAGCAATTTTTCCTTGTCAGCTGGTGTATGCTTTGGAAATGCATACTAATTCTGAACATTATTATTATATGAATACACACATATTAGATATGAGAACCACAGGTAGGAAGGCAAAGCTATTGCCTATACTCCCCCTCACCATTCCTGTCCAGTGTATCACAAATCCCGGCCTTTTGGGATTCATTTCCTGTTTTCTTTTGCCTTGGGTTTTCTTGAGGCTCTTCATCTTCATTGGTTTGGTTGGCTAACAGCTGGGTATCTTGTTGTTAGGAATTTGAGCTCTAGTAATAAAATGAATTTATTTATGTATTGGTACCAGGGATTGAACCCAGGAGCGCTCTCCCCCTGAGCTATACTCACAGCCATTTTTATTTTTGATGTTTTGAAACAGGGTCTCACTAAGTTGCCCAGGCTGGTCTTGAACTTGGGATTTTCCTGCTTCAGTCTCCTGAGTAGCTGGGATTATAGGTGTGTACCACTGTGCCTGGAAAAAAAAAAAAAAAAAAAGAAATAAATGAATTCTAAAGAGAAATTACAGATTAGTGGGATAGGGCTAGCTTCAACATGGAAGTTTATCTCATGGAAAGCCTTCTCATTAGGAGTGAAAAAGATCACTATAAAATTTTTTCAGTTAAAGATAAATTTAAACTGTGAACCTAGAGGCTATAAACATAGATTCTGGTTACTCTAGAGTGAATCCCCAATCATGCACTGCACATCTTTTCATTCTTGCAAATTGCAGGATCTCTCTTATAAAAAATGAAAATGCCTCTCAAAAATTTCCTTAAAATTTCTCAGATTCAGGCAAATAATTGTTTTTTCTAACTACCATATATACAAATATCCTTATAATAACTCAGGACATAATGATATCAATTTTAGCAACTCTTTGAAATGAACTAAGTGTTATTAGGAAATATTTCTGATTAGTTCAAACAATGATATCTCTTTTCCAATTATCCAAGACACTTTTCTTTTAGTGATTCAGTTCTTCCCATTTAAAAAAAAATTCTATTGATTTTGAAAATCAAGGACTGTTTTCTAGTAAATGGGGCAAAATGTATAGCTCTCTAAGAAATGCAGAATTCCAGAATAGTTCACAGGGGTATATTGTTCATCTAATATTGATGTACTTTGGAAAGCTGAGGAATAAACATTTTGGCAATTCTGAAAGGATGAAAATGCTCCAATTTTTCACACTACCAGGTTATAGAAAGGAAGAGTGTACAAGAGAGTTCATTGTTGTCTGTCAATAATTTAGTGAGGTAAAAGATTAAAGAACTATAAATATATATTTACCTTCTACAGAAAAATGTCTCTCCCTCCTTGAATATCCCTTTACATAAATGTATTTTCTGAAATGTTTCTCTGTTTTTTAAGAGATACATGCAAGTGTATTCTCAGTAATTTACCTTGGTTATTAATGACTGTATGAAGTTTATGTCCAATTTTAAAACTTGTGCCCTGAAGTTGAGCATGGTGGTGCATGCTTGTAATCCCAGTACTTGGGAGACTGAGACAGGAGAATAACAGGTTCCAGGCCAGTCTCAGAAACTTAATGAGACCCTGTTTCAAAAATAAAAGATAAGAAGAAAGGCTGGGATTGTAGCTCAGAGGTAGAATGCCCCTGGGTTCAATCTCCAGTACCCAAACAAACTTAGACCCTTAAACTTTAAAGATTGCATTAGGTAGGATGTGGATGACTGCAACTGATAGAAAACTATAAATAACTATGAGGAGGCATTTCTCTCTTGTACACGTCCTGGTAGGTGGTCTAGAGCTGATGTGGTTTTCCATGGTGTTGGGGATCCAGACTCCTTCCATCACGTTGTTCTGTCTGGTGTGGCTGGATCTCATGTCCCAATGGGAGAATCCATTAAAAATTAGCATGCATGTCCGTAGAGGAAAAGACCATGGGGCAGAAGGCTATTGTGAGCTAACCAGAGCCCGAGAGCCTTGCCTGACTGCAAGGGAGAATGGGAAATACATCCTCTATTCTGAGTCTTGTGAGTACTATCTGAAATCAAGGGCTTTATCTCATAGAAGACGGAAGAGCCAGAGACCGCTTAGTGTTCTATAACAATAACAAAAAAAAATTAGCTACAGTCATAATAGAACGATCCATTAATAAACAATCCATTGGTGATAATAAAAACTAGTTAAATTTCTTTTTAGGGCTATTAGTGGTTTTAAATATGTTAGAATTAGGTTGTGTGTGCCTTCAATCAGTAACTGAAGTAAACATTACTTGTTAAAAATTATGAAGTGCAGTTGTTCAAACTCATATATTTTATTTAAAATTTTCAGTCTGTACCCCAAATGACTGGTGTTGAAAAGTGCACAATATTGCAAAAGCCTGATTTATCAAAATGAACTATATTTAAAGCCTAGGAAATGGCAGGAAGATATAAATTAGGTGATTAGATTGGAAAGAATCCAGGTTGAGAACAATAGATGGAGGATGTTGTAGGAATATATTTGAATGAGGCAGAGAAGGGTGGAAGGAAAGAGGGAAAAACAGGATAAGACAAGGTTGTCAGGCTGGGGAGAAGTCAGAGCAATGGAGTACTTGTGATGACCAGAATCCTATAAACTGGATTATCACCTGAGCCAGACCAAAGGAGCTCTTTGGCCTATGACCAGGATCTTAAGAGTAGTGCCTGAAGCCAACGGAATGGAGGAGAAGGCTTCTGGATTGTCCAGACAGAGGAGGTCTTGGGTCAGAAATTAGATGGGTTTTGGTAACAGAGAGAGGTATCCAGGGACTCTCTGGCTAAGCTACATCTGAGCTCCCTATGCACCGATGTGTCCCGTTTCAACTTGGGTAACACCGAAATGCTGAAGAGAACGAGGCTTCAGGAAGTGGTTCCCCTCAAAGGATGTCTTCAGAGAGGGTCTAGACCACAGCTGCTCAGAGAGCGGGGAAGAGACAGAAAAGAGACTCTGGCTTCCAGAGGGAGGAGGATGGTGTGGAGAAGACCCCCAAGATTGAGAGAAGGTGGAAGACTAGTCGATCTTCACATCTGGATGCCCCGAGACAGCACTGAACACATGTGAGCTTGTTGGGGGTGGGGTTCAGTCCTTTATAGATCTGAAGAGGTAGGAAGGAGGAGCAGTGCAGGGCTTATATCGATAGCCTTGTTTTGTTTGTTGAGCCGTTTTCTTCTATGGAATGCCATCTAAGGATTTGTATCAGTCTCACAATAGAATTTTGGTAGCCGATATGCCCACTACAAGCAGAGAATATGTTAAGGCATAGATTGAGAGTGACTTCCCTCAAACCAGGCCTGCTTGGTTTCCAGAATACTGCTTTTTTTTCTTCATTCATATCAAGGTTGTTATTTACAATCACTTATATCATTTGCTGATGCAAGAGGAATAGAAATAGGATCAGGTAAATAAAGGCTTCCTGGGCAGTTCTTCCATATTTTTTCTTTTTATCAATCTCAGGCCTCAGAAGCTGAACTGATAAAGTCATTTAGGATGACCAATAACCTTGGCTGAGATGCAGCTGGATGATTCTGGGTCTTATTTAACTGCCAGGAGCTTACCCCTTTTTCTCATTCTGATAAGAACCGGGCTGCTTTATCTTTGCTGCCTGCAATCCATATCCACATGCATGTTTCATGATTTTTCTTACTTTTCAGTGGCTTCTGAAAAAAGTAAAATAAAACGAAAAAAAAAAAAAAAAAAAAAAGAGAGACAAGTCAGAGCTGGGAGAAGAAATAAGCACTTTCACGTCTCTGGCCCCGAGGCATTGAGATTGACTCCCTCCCACCCCCAAACCTGGATCCCTTCCTGGGAGCCTCGGTGTCTGGGAGGTCTTGGGGCGTGAGGATTGGATTTGACTGCAAGAGCAAGGAGGAGGGCTATTTTCTCACTCTTCTTCAACACATGCGTTTTAAAAGAGGGGGGATTTTCACCTTTGAGCTGACCAAGGAGAGAAGCCCATGGAGTCATTGGCGGGCTGTCTGCCATCTAGCTGGTGAATGTTGAGGAAAGTCTCATGGGGTCAGGACGGATTGGAGTCAGTAGCCCATTACCTAATGGCATGTCTCTGCCAAGACCTTGGGGTATAGTTCTGGAACCTTACCATATGCTCTGGACAGAGAGATCCTGTCTGCAGTCTATTTGAGGAGAAGGAATTACGGAAAGAAGAATTCCCCATGGACCATTTAGAAAGACCATGGCAAAGCCAGCTTGCTGGCAGAGGGCACGGCCTTGGGCTCTGGGGAGGAGGCAGCAGGAGGGTAGGAGAAAGCTGGCTGTCTACTTCCTCTCCTGCATCAGTCATTCACTCCTGCATCAGTCATTCACCCGGATCTTCCGGTCTCAGCCTCCTGAATGCTGGGATTACAAGTGTGCGTCACCACGCCCGGCTCTTCCTGCATCTCTTACTTTGCTGATTAGAAGTGACACTATCAGATTCTCTGGTTAGTGCAAAGAAGAGGAAGTTGTGCTGCCATTAAATGCTTGCTGTGTAAAAACACTTTCACACGAGTCATCTCAATGAAGCCTTAAGAACCCTCTATGGTGCTGGCAGGATAGTTCCGGTTTTACAGATGAGGACATAGAAGCTTCTGGAGGCGACTCACCAAAGGCCTCTGGGCTCAGCACACACATCTCTGGGATCAAGATTCACATCCAAGCAGGGCACGGTGGCGTATGCCTGTAATCCCAGTACTGACAAGAGGATCACAGATTCAGACCAGCCTCAGCAACTTAGCAAGGCCCTCAGCAACTTAGAGCCTGTTTCAAAATAAAAATGGCTGGAGGTATAGCTCAGCGCTAGAATGCTCCTTGGCTCAGTCCTCAGTACCAAAAACCAAAAACCAAAAACCAAAACAAAAAACCCATAAAAAAGATTCACGTCCGCCTGACTCTGCGCCCTTCCCTGGACTTCATACGGCTTCTCAGCTCACACAGCCAAGGAGGAGAGCACGGAGGGGATGGAGACATGGCAGCCCCAGCCCATTGCATAGTAGCAATTCCTGTTTATTTTAGTTATGATTTTTTTTCTATAAATAGTGCCCTGGGACAGAAATTACTCATTCGCTAAGTTTTTAGTGAGTCCTACTTTAGTCAAAGCACTGTGCATTGGCTCAAATTCCCCAAGCGGGGCTGTGATTCACAAATTCTGGTTCTCATTTATCATATCGTAAGGGACATGGAGGATTTTTACGTATGCTCGAGCCCGGGCTTACGTCTTCCTGGGGGCACAGGCCGCTGCTGTCACTGCTGTTCTGCCACATTGTCACATCCTGTGCCTAGTCACCTCGTCATGTGTTTATTCGAGTGTTCATGCATCTCCAGTGCGCACAGAGTGTCTATCGTGTGCACAGCTCTTAATTATGTGCTCAGAGTAAAAAAAAGAAAGAAAAATGTTGCCAGGTGCAGTAATATGGCCTGTTATATCTTAGTACTTGGGAGACTGAGACAGGAGACTTTCAGGATCGAGGCCAGCTTCAGCAACTTAGCAAGATCCTGCTTAAAAAAAAAAAAAAAATAGAAAGGGCTAGGGGTGTAACTCAGAGGTAGACTATCCCAGGTTCAATCCCAGTACAGAAAACGAAAGTTGTGGACTCTGTTGTCCAGCAGTTCATGGTTTGTTTGAAGAGATAAGTATATCCTAGGAATACTCGACTGGAAATTATGTTTTCTCCCAGAGGACACACCTTTGGCAACATGTGAAGACATTTTGAGGTTGTGTGTGCTGCTCCTGTGTCTATGGGTAGAGGTCAGGATGCTGCTAACCATCCTACAGACCACAGGATAGCCCCCCCCCCCCCAGTGTCATCCAACCCAAATGTCAATGGTGCTGATGTGGAAAAGCTCTGGTATGTCCCAAGGCTGCATACTCCAAGCCATCTGATGCAGTTGGCACCCTGTGTTAACAACTGCTGAGGTGAGCAATACCAGTGACTCTCACGGGGGGGGGTGCTAGTGGGTGGTGGAGGCTTTTGGAGCTGCAGCCTCTGGGGGGAGTTGAGGGCCATGAGGCCTTGGATAATTTAGGCAACTGGAGAAAGAGCAGGTTGGGACTCAGAGTTAGGAGTGAGTAGGGGGCGAATCCCCACTGTGGAGCAGAGCGCTTGTGTTGGAGAAGTGGGGAGTCTGCACCGTAAGGGCAGGGGGTGTGTCGTTGACTTTGGGGCAGAGGAAAGCCAGAATGGACACAGTGTTTCAGGGAGGTTTGTCCACGCTGGTGGGCAAGGAGGCTGGTTAGAGACAGGCTAGTCTGAAGTAAGGAGAGTCCAGACAGGCGGAAGGGGCTCATTGCAGATGGAAAATCAGACCCTGATCCAGTGGGAAAGCTGGGAGGAACAGGACAGCCACCGAGCCGCTCCTCATGCCACCTGTGGGTAAGTTGGGCGTCGAGGACGAAGTGCTTTGGCTCTGGGCTTAGCCATGGTGCCCGCAGGCCCGGGTGCAGAACCCAACCTTTATGGAGCAGCCTGCGTGGGGATCGCGTCCTGTCTTCTCATTAGCCCCACAAGCCAGGCGCTCCGTGATGCCGAGGAGGATGGAGGCACAGTAACCCGCCCAGGTCCTGAGCGGGAGGCAGCAGAGCCGGCCTTTAGTCTTGGCAGTTTCAATGCCCGGACACCTGCTTTTAAGCCACGGCAGCTCACGCTCAGGGCGTGAGGCCATGGGCCACCCCTGGGCTGGCGGTGGGTGTGAAGAGGAAGGGAGATTCCAGGCGTGCCTCACACACTCACACCTGCGTGAAGCCGGGAATTCTGTGGGGTGTCTGAGATCCTGGAAGGTTTGTTCACTTGCCGTTTTCCTTTGGAGCCCATCTTCACTGCAGGGGGAACTGGCTTTGCCAGCACAAGGGTTTACTTCATAATTTTAGCATCTCTACATTTTCTCACTTGGCACGGGTTTAATCAGGTCTGCACAGTTGCTGATTCAGTATGTTACTGTGTGGGTGAGTTTATGTATGTGTGTGTGTGTGTGTGTATAAGTGCATGCATGTATATGTATGTCCAAATATGTGCATGTTATGAGTATATATGTGCATGTGCATAGGGGTGTGTGTGTGTGTGTGTGTGTGTGTGTGTGTGTGCGCGCACACATGTGCTGCTAGGGTTGCAGGAGGAGCTCTTGCTTCTTCCCCTGTCTCATGCAGCCAGGAGCCTGCATATAATGTATTTAAATACATTCAACGAGATGCATGAACCAAAAACAACTCCTGGGAGCTGCGTCTCCAGCTGAGTAGCAGGTCCCCTGTTGGCCCGTGTCACAGCTGTCTGGCAGCCTGGGCTACTTTTAACAAGGGAGGAGAGTGAGTGAGGAAGGAGGCCAGGAAGAAGGAGAGAAGGGGAGCGTGCCAGAGAGGAGGGGTGTTAGCCAGGAAGCACTGGTGGGAGATGGGCCGGAAAGATGTTATCAGGAGACACTTAGCTCAGTTGACTCCGCCCTTTGCAAATAAATGCATTTGATAGAGGATTAACTGACTAACTTCCCTGGTACTGTCATGCTTCCGAAGAGAATCATTATTCCCCCATTATTGTTGGGCCCACCTTGCAGAATTAGGCAGGCCTTTGCAGGATAGGCTATAGCATGGAAGCTCATATTGGAATACTTTCTGTTAGAATTCTGCTCTATGCTGATGTTAAAGTTACAGTCCAAGTTCTTAAGCAGAAAGTATACAGGACCTAGGACAGCAGATTTTACTTAAGGAGACCTAAAATTCCTGTCTAAGGGCATCCAGCTGGATGACACACATAAACAAATCCCACACGGTTCCTGCTTTTCTCTACCACCCTAGAGGTAGGTCTCTCTCTAGTGAAGACCTTGACTCTATTAACAAAAGAATTAGGTGCTTGTGTTAATCTTCAGAGCCAATCAGGCTGCACACCAATAAGATTACTTATACTATATATAATTTCAGAAGGTCCACCAGAAGCTTCCAAATGTTCCATGTACATTCCATCCATCCATCCATTCACTAATTAACTAACTGATTATGGGAGTTGGCTCATGTGATTGCAGAGGCTAAATCCCCAGCTCTACCATGTGCAAGCTGGAGAACCAAGACAGCTAGTAGTGTAGTTCAGTTCCGTCCCAAAGGCCTGAGTACCCGGGAGGTAGGGGCTGGTGGTGTAACTCAGCCAAGTCTGAGGGCCTGAGAGCTGGGGTGTTGGCTGCCAGGGTAAGTCCTGGAGTCCAAAGGCCCAAGAACCAGGAGCACCAATGTCTGGGGGCAGGAGAAGATGGACAGCCCCGCTCAAGAGGAGAGAGCGAATCCACTTTCCCTTCCTTCTTTTGTTGTTTGGCCCTCCAAGGATTGGATGGCATTTGCCCACATTGGTGAGGGCAGATCTTCAGTCATTCTATCAATGGGAGTGCTAATTTCTTCTGGAAACACCCTCCTAAACACACCTGGAAAAGTGCCTTACCAGCTATCTGGGCACCCGCTAGCGCAGTCAAGTTGACACCAAATTAACCACAATGGTGCCCAACATGGAAAGGCTAGATTGGAGATCCCTAAGATCATGTTCCTGGGGTCCCTTTGTGTTCTGCTCTTGATACTTGCCAGGAGGTGGCTTCTCTCAGATTTTTTCTCTAAGTCCTCCAATGCACAGTCTCATGGTCCTTGACCTGCATTCTGATTTCTTATCTCCTTTGCCATTCTCCTGAGGTTTCAGCCCAAATCCTTCTTGCAGACAGGGCCAGAAGCTGCAGCAGTTAGGAATCCGCAGCTGGGAGAAGAATGTTCATTGACAGCAGCAGAGCGATGTGCCCGAGCACAAGGTGTCACCTCTTCCTGCTTCTGACTGACAGCAGCAGCACGGCCGTGCACTGTTGTCTGCATTCTTAGACGCCGGCATGCCTCCCTCCTGCACTGCTATTTACTTCTAAGGTGTTGTGTAATAATCATTGACCCCAGCATGCCCTGAGAGGTGCAAAAGCAGTGAGAGTGGGAAGTGTTAGTGCAAAGAGGCGTCTGGTTGTCATGGAGCTGGGGATGCCTCATGGCAAGGCAGGCCACGTGGATAGGCCACTTCGGATGTAAGAGCAGATGGCCCCCAAGAGTCTTCATGAACTGCATATGTTTATAGCCGAGGACCTTGTGGACCAAGAAAATGAGCATTTTTTTCTGCAAAACCCCGTGCTATCTGGGAATATGGAGATCATTATGCTCAATTATTTTACTTTTTTTATTTATGGTACTGGGGATTGAACCCAGGGGCATTATACCTCTGAGCTACACCTTCAACCCTTTTTATTTTTTTTAAAAAAATAAGTTCTCATCAGATTGCTGAAAGTCTCACTGAGTTGCTAAGGTTGTCCTGAAACTTGTGATCCTCCTTTCTCAGCATCCCAATATTGGGATTACAGGTATACACTACCATGCTCTGCTTCTGATTTTAAAAGCAATGATACTGTGGCAGAGACAGCTTCTCAAAGGTGGATCAAAAGCTGCCCAATGTTACCAGGGTTCTGCAACTTCTGACTCTGAGACTGGTCTCTCTTTCCTAGAGAGGATTTCCTGGCTGAGTGGTCCATCCAGCCTACTCCCCGGCCCACAGAACGAGCTTAAGCCGTGTTCCTCACAAACAACATCTGTCCTTTCTTGCTTGTTTGTTGTAGTTGCACAACAAAGAATAATTAATATTGGAAGCAAGTGGGTCAGCACTAAATTCTGGTTTGTGAGGATTTAATTATGCTTCTTGTGACAATGTTGGGCCTTTACTTCCTGCTTTTACCACTGTTTGGTCCTCCCCTCCCTCCTCCT
>PVLC010015431.1:0-37418 GCA_004027655.1 Graphiurus murinus | reverse complement strand
CCTCTTTTCAGAATGATTGACTGACTTAGGCTCTAATGCCCAAACCAACCCAAAAGTTTCCTCTCACACTGGGAAGAAGGACCCAACACCCAACCCCGTTTTTCACTCATCAAATGGAATGGGTACTTGGCTGCATTAGGGGAGACAGCATCCAAGTTCTAGGATTTCCTGCTTGAGAAGTTTGAAGAGGTTAATTAATGTCTGAGGAGCTTAACTTCTTCCCCTGGAAAATATAGAAGTAGGTTGCCTGTTTTCTTATGAGATACAGCAAGAGAATGAGAAATGCAGGTAGTATAACCATATTAAGGGAACTTAAGGAAATCAGCCTTAAAAACTGAAATTTTTCTGGATGCTCACAGAAGGTCCATACCAGTCTTAGAAGGATGGCCAGATCCCCTAATACAAGTCACTTTCACACCATTCCTTCATTTCTCAGACTGGATTCAGTCTTTAGTACCTTACAATGGGATCCTCATAATCAGTCTAGAGGTTAACAATGTGATAACATCTCCATTTGATAGTTGGTGAATTATAGAACAGGTAAGGTTGAGCAATTTGCTGAAGGCCACACTGCCAGTAGGACTGGAATTCAGGTACCCATCTTTTCTCTAGGGTGTTTTCAATCTTTATGGTGCCATTTTCCAATTTTCTTTTTTCTTTCTTTCTTTCTTTCTTTCTTTCTTTCCTTCTTTCCTTCCTTCTTTCCTTCCTTCCTTCCTTCCTTCTTTTCTATTTTCCTTTCTTCCTTTTTTTCATTTTCAAGGACATTTTTGTTGAGATATAATTTTCATACTCTAAAACTCACTGTGTGTGTGTGTGTGTGTGTGTGTGTGTGTGTGTGTGTGTGTGTTACTAGGGATTGGACCCAGGGGCATTCTATTCCCCAAGCTAAACCCACAGTCCTATTTTCTTTTCTATTTTATTTTGTGTGTGTGTGTGTGTGTGTGTGTGTGTGTATGTGTGTGTGTGTGTGTTACTTGGCACTGAGCCTAGGGACATTCTACCTCCAAGCTACATCCTCAGTTCTATTTTTTATACTTTATTTTGATATAGAGTCTCACTAAGTTGCAGAGGGCCTCACGAAGTATCTGAGACTAGCTGGGAACCTGAAATCCTCCTGTCTCAGCCTCCCAAATACTAGGATTACAAATGTGGGCCACCACACCAGCTTTTCTTTTTATTTTGAAACAGGGTCTTGCTAAGTTGCTGAGGACCTCGCTAAGTGGCTGAGGCTGGTCTTGAACCTGAGATCTTCCTGTCTCAGACTTCCAAGTGCTGGGATTACTGATATGTACCACCATGCCCAACTAAAACTAATCCTTTTAAGGTACACAATACCGTGGTCTTTAGTGTATTCACAGTTGCATAACTACTGTCTAATTCCAGAACATTTCATTGCCCCATAAAGTAACCTTATATCCATTACTGATCCTTCCCCATTTTCCCCTTCTACCAGTCTCTGGAAACCACAAATCCATTTTCTGTTTATGTGGATTTACCTATTCTGGACATTTCATACACTATATGGCCTTTTGTGACTGGTCTCTTTTGCTTAGAATAATGTTCTCAAAATAGCTCATTTATACCATTTAATTTTGAGATATCGCCTTCCTCTTGCTAGTGCATGTGTCTGAGGAGGTAGCTCTAGTTTGGCAGAACTCTAAATGGGTAGGGTGGTATGAGATTGGAAGGATATGGTAGTGAGCTAGCCAATTTTCTAAGTTAAAGTAAAATCCTGTGCCAAGAGCAAGTCATCCCGTGAGCTGTGGAGCAAAGGAATTAATATTCCTCAAACATCCGCTTTTCCTGCAAGGTCCGTCCATTAAATAGTTAATCTGTTCTACCTTTAGGAGATCTTGAATTCAGTTAAGTTAGCCAAAGAATCCTCGGGCACATGGATGAACTCTTCCTGATGCCTGAGTTCTTATCAATTATCTCAGCTCCTTACCCAGGACTGGCCTCTAGAATTGTGCCTCTCTAAGGCTAGAATACTTTGATCTTGCTGGTACCCAGCTTTGGTTATATAGATAAGTTCTTTGTGGTCTTGACAGTTTTCTTTCCCAAGGACTTGGGCATCTCAAGAAATGTCCTGGAGAAAGATCTTGGTTAAAGAGCTCAGATTCTGGCATCATTTGTTCTCCTCCAATGAGTCTTGGGTCTCTGCCTGAGTCTAGCCTTTCTCTCCCAAGACAAATTGTTGATTTTAGTCCTCTTGTAGACAGAACCACTTAACCCTTAAGTGTGGGAAATATGCTTTTTTTCTCTGTTATTTCCTTCTTGAAGATTAAGCTGGATTCTTCCTTGCCTCATAGTTTTCGTTCTAGTAGAAGTGACTGTCGCTGGGATCTGAGATGGTGGGAGCTGTTGGTAGAAGACAATGTGTTTTTCCCCATCTGAATACTCCACCAGAGGTCATATCTGTAATGCAGAAGCTTCCATCAAATCTGGGATGAATCAGTCTGTGAATAAACCAAAGAATTAGGATATATGCCATTAATCCTTTCTAGCTGAGGTAAACTTTGGGCTGTGGCTACACTGTGATTCAGGCAACTGTTTTCACAGGCCAAAGCTATAGGGCATATTCTTTTTATTAATAATTGTTTCCAATGTTCTGACTGCCCCCAATGCTACAAAGCAAAGCAGGAGATGGACTGAATTAAATGCTTTAGATAAGGTGAAACCATTGTGAGTTTGTAATAATTTTTTTTAAGGATCGGTTTAAAAAAAATAAAGCAGGGATGGCTAAAGCCATTGATTTCAAGGGTTTATGACTTTGCAAACTATGAGCAGGATCCACATGCAAAAGTGATAAAGTATTGTATTATTTTAAGGAAGTTGTGATACTTGGTCCAGTGCATTTCATTTCTCACTGGACATGGACAATAGCTTTTTATGTTTTTCTATTTCTTGGACTTGTTCGAGAGCGTGGTGGAATGTGTGGAGACAGTGCCAGAGGCGGGTGGCGCCGAGCGTGCCTCTCTCAGCCTGCCATGGTCCGAGCGTGCGCTGCACAAGGGATGAATATGAATGTGCAGAGCGGTTGATGATGCCCTTAACCAAGGCTTCTTCAAAGAGCAGCAGCAGCAAAAGCAGGTGTACTGGGACACCAGGCGATGGGTTTTATGCACTCTTATTAATAATGGAAAATACAACAAACCACTGGGGTCTCAGATAACTGAGGAAAACCTGTTAGGAAATAGCAAGAAGTGAGGCAGAGTGTCTAGTTTTCCACCCAGTGTAGACATCGAAACTGGGAGCACGAAAGGGGCTCAGCTACAAAGGAAGCAGTGATTCTTTCCAGAGTTTTCCTGTCTTTAGAGGGAAGGGCAATTAGTGGGCGGGAGCTGCATTTGGAGACAGATGAGTTTGCTAAGTTCCTCTGAAAGGCCGGACAGCTTCCTATTCAACCTGCCACTGGCTGTTGCAAGGGAAAGGAAGATAGAGCAAATCAGAAACAGCTACTTGGCATACGAGTGTTAAGGTGGAGAGACTAACCCCACCTTTGTGAAGCCTGAGTCTCTGTAGAAGCCAACAAAGGGCCCTGCTCACCTGTGCCCTGTGGGAAGCATCACTCCCAGTTGGGGTAGTAGGTGACAGCAGTGTCAAAAAAGGGTATTCTGATAAGTTTATCTTGGTTCAGTGTTCTCCATCCAGCAGTTCACCTAGTGTCAAATCCTTTGAGTATTTTAGGGTATGTTTTTCTAATCAAATTGAAGTACAGCTGTGTTCACAAGAGTCTGTCACTGGTCTTCATGTCTGTACCGGGGCTCCTGGAAGGATGCTTGTTGCTCTAGCATTTTTAACTATTAAACCAGGAACAAGGGCGCTTACATCTTTAGCATAAGAATTAAAAAAAAAAAAGACAAGTAGAGTATATGTTTTGCTTTTAGTTAAATTAGAAATAGTCAACCAATGCTTGTTATTAACAGATGTCCTTTAAGGAATCACTCTGAAACTTCATCCATGCCTCACTATCCCCAGGTTTTCTGGTTTGTCAGCTTTCATTCAAGGCTGACTTGGTTTTGCTTTGAAGAGAAGCATTTTCAGAAAACACACACACACACACACACACACACACACACACACTAATGTTTTGTGTGTGTGTTGTGCATATGTACCCTCTACAGCTAGCAAAGTTGGACCTTGGTAGTCAAAACAGCTGGGAGCCAGATAATCACCAGTAATCTAATCACTTGGACATTTATTATATCTGTAATACTGAGACCTTAGACCAGCCTTGGCCATGAACTCTATTGGAAAGAAAGAATATCTCCCCATATAGTCATGTTTTCCCTCTCCAGATATCTACCTCCCAGTCTTCTTCCATACAGGAGATACATGTTAAAAATATGTACAGGAGCTGGGCATGATGGTGCCCACCTGTAATCCCATTGCTCTGGAGGCTAGGACAAAAGGATTGTAGGTTCAAGGCCAGCCTTGGCAATTTAGTGAGACCCTCAATAACTTAGTGAGACCCAGTTTCAAAATGAGAAGAAATAACAAAAATAAAAGGGCTGGGGTGTAGGTTGGAGGTAAAATGTCCCGGTGTTCACTCCCCAGGACCAAAAAGAAAAAAAAGTTAAAAATTTAAAAAAATATATGTGTGTTCCACAAGAAACATGCAATTTAGATTTTCTGCTGAGGGATATACTAATAAACCATTTAGTTGGAGCAAATTATACTACATAGGAAAGGAAAAAAGAATCAAATAAAAACTATATGTCTATATATCTACATAGATATATGTTTTTACTTTCCTACTGTTTTTCCCTTACACTGTTTCACCAGACTCTAAGAGTCCAACTAATTGCTCAAGAGTTTGCACCTTTTATTGATGAATATCATTAATATCATTGTGATATTGACAAAACCTGAGTACTATCCTCTTGCTTTATCTCTGGCTGTAATAGCTCCTACACACCAAGAAGCATTTTTGGTCTGTCTTGACCTCCCTTAGTCTGTTCTTTATAAAAATAATCAACCAGCTATTGTAGCCAAATCCCCTTCTATTCTTGCCTCCACTCTAGATCTCACTTTCTCGATCATCACTTAAGGATGTTTTGGCTGTGAGTATCAGGGAATTAAACTATGAAGACATTATTATTTAACTAAGGAGCTAGTCCACAAGTAGGTGGTCTTGGGGTGATTCCCAAAGCCCAGTGATGCCATTTAAGACCCAGATTTTCTCTGTTGTCCTGCTCACTCTCCCAAGCATAGTGGTGTTTTGTCCTCAAGCTTCTTGCCCCCTGGACACAAGATGACCACTCTATTGTAGTTAAAGAGAAGGGACAACACTTTTGTCTTTAAAAAAACAAAAGCTGTCTCAAAGTCCCTCCAAAGAATTTCACTTACCTCTGATTAGGGAGATCTACTGATAGGGGTTGGGTGACCAACTGTCAGTGTCTGTAGTATCACCTTTTGAGAAATCCATGCACAAATCTGGGGAAATTGGAACACAGTGCTTCCAAGTATCCCTGGAGAAAGGACAGGGATTATATCCTCTCCAAAATATCACCTGCTATTTTGCCTAAATTGAGCACTGAAATCATATTCAACAGACCTCCATCTTGATCATTATCACCCTCTGGAAACAAAAAAAAAACATATTTATTCATAAATAATGACCTGAAATTAAACACAAAAGATACATGAGACTTCAGATATCTGTTTCACATAACCCTCTGATATAAATATAACTAAATTATAGTATGAGAATATTTTCTGCAGAGGAGAATGTCATGTTCATGTGACAAATAGAAGGTTGTTTTGGGATAAATGCTTGAAAGTTTTGGGGTCATTCCCTCTGGACCATTATGCCACCAAGGACTCTATTTTTCCTATGTTTTGGGCAATTTTGTAAGCAAGAAACTGAATCTTTGGGCCCCACTATGTAAATCTTACGATTTAAGAACAGTAATCAGAAGGACCTCAGGGTTAAAAATGCAAGAGCATAGTTTCAGAAATCACTGAAGGGCACTGTTAATACTGAGATAATAAGTCAAAAATATTTGTTCCCTCAGTCCCCCATGGCAAACTGGAGAACAAAGACAGGTGACTGCACAGAAACCTTCCTAGCTCAGAAAGTTATAAACAAGCAGAGAAATCCAAATCAAATGCAAGACTAAAGTAAAACTAACAACTGGCGTCATACATTATAGGTTGGTTGTTTGCTTTCTATAATTAAGTTGGCATCAGTGGTTAACAGCCTTGAAAATTAAACTCAACAAGAAAACTTTTGAAAAGAGTAATCAAAGTCTTCTGCATAATGAACTTTGTACATCTCTGTTACAAGGAAAAAGAATGTGTCCTTGGATATCTTGTTTCCTGTCTATTTTGTTGTGGTGACTGTTGTTTTAAAAAATCATGTTTGTTTTTTACTCTTAGGGGGTCATTGCAATGCCTGAGTATTATTATTCTTAATTTCCAATTTTACCAGTGAGGCAAAGGTAGGTGATGGACCACCATTAGTATATGTTCAGTACAAAGCTTGGCACTTTTTATTTTTAAGCTTTTCTAAAACGGGTTGTTAGCATTTTTGTTTGGTTCCTGTGGCCATCTGCAGCTCAAATGGAGAAGGCATCTTTGACCTTTCAATCATTCAAATCCATGGCAAAGGAAAAGTACTTAAGAGGAGCACACAAAATTATCCAGAAAAGAACTACCTTCCAGGTCTTCTCTCTTTATGCCTGATAGTATGCCCATCATGGCAATAACAAGGCACAAGTGTAGATAAGCCTCCTCTTCCTGAGTTGTTTCCATTAGAATGCAAAGAATGTCAAATTTTCTTACATGGTGTTCTTTAAAGAGAGAAAAAAATACTTGGAAACGGATCGAAGATCTTTTTTTTCTTGCTGTTTCTTTCAAAGCTCAGTGAAAACGCATATAGTTCATTCCAATTACCCGTTCCCAAGCATTTTTCTTTGAGGAGCTGTTCCTGGTCCTGCATAGAATATTTATCGTGATGTAATCATAACTAGGGTGCAGTTAAGTGTTGGTTATTTTTCAAGTAGAGAAAGATTAGTCTCACTCCCAGACAGGCTTTCATACAAGTAGCAGTTTACCATAGGCATTGGACTTTAAGCTAAATTGCATATGGAATGAAAAGTAATGGACTATTTAAAGGCTCTGTTTAGAAATTTCCCATCTTTGTGCCCGAAAAGAGAGCACAGGCAAAGTAAGCTATTGGAAAAGATAAATGCATGAAGGTTCATAAAGGGAGAAAACATAGGCTTTTATGCTTCTATTTTAATTAACCATTGGCGAGGGGGGGCGGGTAAAATGACAACATTAGAGAAGTAACTTTTTAAAGAATGCAGGTTGTAAAAGAATTGTTGCCCTAAACAATGGTTCATAGATGCATCTTTTGAGGGGGGCTACATATCTTCTTTGGCCCCAATATAGGTGAGGAATGCTCAACACACCTAGTAAAAACGGTGCGAAGTGGTCATTGATTATGATTCTCAAAATCCAGGGACTATTTGGAGTAGAAGATTAGATAATGTGTCTCAATCCTACAGGGCATGATGGCTATAAATTAATTTCTAGGACTCTACAGATTGAGATGAATAGAAACAATTAGGGTCTAATGAGTGTTCAA
Source organism: Graphiurus murinus (assembly GCA_004027655.1). Classification (NCBI taxonomy): domain Eukaryota; kingdom Metazoa; phylum Chordata; class Mammalia; order Rodentia; family Gliridae; genus Graphiurus; species Graphiurus murinus. Next base: position 29,821 of record PVLC010015431.1, on the reverse strand, counting down.
CGGTTTTTTGTTTGTTTGTTTGTTTGGTTTTTTTGAGGTACTGGGGATTGAACCCAGGGGTATGCTACCTCTGAGCTATACCCTCAGTCCTATTTTTTATTCTTTATTTTAAAACTGGGTCTCACTAAGTTGCGGAGGGCCTCACTAAGTAGCTGAGGCTGGCCGTGAACCCGGATCCTCCGATCTCAACCTCCCAAATACTGGGATTACAAGTGTGCGCCACCATGCCTGGCTTATCACTAAGGTTTTTAATAAATTAAATAAAACAAAGAACAAGGCAGATGAAGCCAAAAAAATCACTGTTGTCACTGAGAAAGACTAAGATGTAGAGAATAGCTTTGGACTGACAATCAAGAGGTCTTTTGCATTGTCATTTTCATATTGGCTAGTCTACCCAGTTACAGAGAAGGCCAGTTAGGGGAAGTTTCTTCTCCTGAGAAGCAGAGCAGAATACCTCTTTAATATGAATCACTAATTCCCAAGAAGGAAGGAGGAGCAACAAGTAGATCAATATGTGTCCAATACATTCTTCCCAAATTTGCCAGTCAGATATGTCACTCCCCCATACTGGGGAAGAGAAAATAAAGATGGAGAGAGGCCAGGAGGTACACTAATTCTTCTCATATGGAAGGAAACACAGAAATTCAGGGAGAAACATTTCCCCAGTAATCTTCCCCCAAGCTCATCACAGTGAAAATGGTTCTTCCAGGAGCCCTCATCCCCTTTAGGGCAAGAATTAAGTAGTTAAATAGCATGGGTGTTTAGTTCCATGTCTTTCACCTGCACACAGACATAGAGACTCTATCAGTTACTAGTATGAGAAGTAGTTAAACATTTTTTTGTGGAAGTACTTATTAGGGAATGAATAATGCAGACAAAACAATGACTTTTAAAAAACTTTTTATTTTGAAATAATTTGAGACTTGCAGAAAAGCTGAAGAAAATTGTGCAGTTACTATATGCTTCACTCAACTTCCACTAATGTTAGCAATTTACATGACAATAGATCAATGACCAAAACTAAGAAATTAGTATTAGTGCATTAATATTAATGAAAGCATGCTTTCTATTAGGATTTCCCTACTTTTTCCTCTTTTATGTTCCAGGATAACACATGGCATTTCATTGTCACATCTCTGACATCTCCTCTAATCTCTTAACAGTTCTTCAATCTCTCCTTGTCTTTCACAATCTTGACATTTTAAAGAGAGATAGTCAAGTTTTCTTGAATACTGCACCTCAATTGGGTTTGTCTGATGCTTCTCATGATCAGATTGAGGTTTGCATTCTTGACAAGAACACCCATGGTGATATGCCTTTTCAGGGCATCATATCAATGGGTGCAAGTTGACAATATGTCTCATGACTGCTGATGTTAACTTTGATCATTTAATGCAGATGATGACTGCTGGGTTCCTACACTATCAAGTTATTGTTTTTCCCTTTGCAATTAATAAATAACATGAGGAAGATAGTTTGAAACTGTCCAAATATCCTTGGACAGTTTTCCCAATAAGTGCAGTCAGTATCAATTATTATTATGGTGTTATTTTAATTTCTGTGTCCTCCTTTGCTTCTACAGCATTTACTAATTGGAATTATTCTATTAAGGAAGAGCCATCTCTTGTCCTCCAAATATTTATTTATTCAATAAATTATTTATGTCAGTATGAACTCATGGGCATTCACATCATTCTATCTGTGGTAATCCAATTTATTTTGGTTCCTTATTTATTTTTTTGCTCAGGTTCCTCTGGTTTTGTCCACTGGGAGGTCAGCTGGTATGACCATTCAACATGCCCCATCATTTTTTAACATTTGCTTACATTTCATCAAAGACATGCCAGGCTCATCTTGAATTTTTTCTTTCTCAGCCCTGTCTATACTTCTTCCCAGTAGCTGTTTCTTTTTAATTAAAAACAAATAAATAAGCAAACCTCAAACTGATGTTTCTCAGTCACATGCTATTGGCTGAAAATTCAGATGTACTTTTTAAACACTGTCATCTTAATACTCACCATTTTGCTGTTAGATACAGTTTTCTCACTTTTTAAAAGGTAAACTGAGGCTGAGAGAAGCAAGGTGCATTACTCAAGAAAATGGTCTAAGGAAGAATTCTAGTCTAGACCTTTTAGACTCTAACAGAGTTCATGTTCTCCTCCCTGGACAAAGAATGATTTCAGAAGTAAAATGAACCATAGAAATGATCTGCTTCAGTCTCTTTAATTCCTTTTAGTAGACCAAGAAACTGAGGCCAATAGAGAAGATCAGGACTTCTGAAAGCTCCAGAACATGATGGGAGGAGTTTATGGAAGACTCCGATCTTCCAGCACTCAGCGCATTATTCCTTTACATTCCAACACTGTTAGTAATTCTTCCCAGGTTGCTTTCACTGATAAAACCATTGACAATTTTAGTTCATCATTGGAATGTCTAGTGCTTAACTTAGGACCAAATATCATTGCCTGTGTCATTTGCCAGCAACTCTTAGTGGTATTTTTGAGCCCAAGCTGTCATTTTTTTAGGCCAAGAAGTAATGCATTTGAGATAGCACCAAACAATAGCCCCTTATACAACTAAGTAAATAACATGGCTATTTCAACTCCCAGATCATCTCTTCAGCAGTATAAATTCATTTGAAAATAATGTTTTCTGAAAGAAACAAACTCATCAATTATTTTTTCTTCTCATTGTCAAATATATCTTTAAGGAGACTTAGAAAACTATAACATTCCTAAAAGTGCATCTAAAAACTTCCAAGCCCAGTAGGAAAGAAAGTTACCACATCAGCTTTTATACTGTGCATTAGAAAGCTCCCCTACTTCTGCAAAACATCAGAGAAGAGAACAATGGAGCTCAACTCTCTGCACCCAGCATGTTTACAAGGAGGACATCACAGATGGCATGGCAGGCTGCAACTTTAATGTTAGAGACTTCTTACTAAAATGAGGTGGCTTCTGGCTCATGCTCGACAGAAAAGAAAGGGCTAAATGGGAAGTCAAAAAGAGATATGACAGGTGTGCCAACTCAGAACCTCAAGGGGAGGCACTGCTCAGGTTTTCCTGCAGTGTTTTGGCTTTAAATAGAACAGCACCTTAAGACACCTAAATGCTAGTTTTCCTCAACAGGCTGCTTCCCAGCTGTGCTGGGAACAGCCTTGAGGTCATGGCTCCAACTTTGCCTTTCTTTTCCCTCCTCCCCTTGTAGCTATTGCTTGCCATTCCTGTGGAGCCTGAACCAACTACAGGACTTGGATCTACCCTGAAGAGCAGGCTCTCTGTGGAGACAGTTCAATGAAAAAAACATTTCAAAATTTGGAGAGAAGATTCTACAAATCCTGTAAAACTAGCAAGGGGCTTTGATAGAGTAGCCTTTGAGTAGACACACATGGAACCCAGAGAGACCCTTTTTTATATTTGTCCAAAAGCAAATGTTCCAACCTCTTGGTGGCTTCTCTCATATAACTACAAAAGAAAAACTGAGTGGAAGGGATAGGTTTTTATAAAGTAAAGACAAGGGGATTTCGATAAAACAGGACAGTGGCTGACAAACTACTGCCTCCAGGTCAAATCCAGCCCACTACCTGTATTATGGACTGAATTTCAGCCCCAAAGTGATGATATTTGGAGATGGGCATTTGAGAAGTAATTAGGATTAGAAGAGGTCATGAGAATAGGGCCCTGGCTTTGGGACCAATGTCTTTATAAGAGAGAAAGAGATGCCAGAGTGTTGTCTCTCTCTCTCTCTCTCTCTCTCTCTCTCTCTCTCTCTCTCTCTCTCTCTCCCTCCCTCCTTTCCTCCCTCCCTCCCTCCCTCCCTCCCTCTCCATACACACAGAAAAATGGCCATGTGAGAATACAGAAAGAAGTTGTCACACAGACTGATAATTTAACATGGCAGCTCTAGCGATGAATGCAGCCTGTATTGCAAGTCACCAAGCCTTGTTGCTCACATACTGTGTATATCTGCCCCTTCCTTTCCATAGTATCACAATTGAGTAGTTGTGACAGAGATCCTTTGCTCTGCAAAGGCCTAAACTTTTACTATCTAACCCATCACAGAAAAGCAGAAAACATGCCTACCCCTGGGAATTGGAACTTACTATATAAAGTATAGATTTTGTGATCCTGGTGGTGGTGGTGGTGGTGGTGGTGGTGGTGGTGGTGTGTGTGTGTGTGTGTGTGTGTGTGTGTGTGTGTGTAGAGAGAGAGAGAGAGAGAGAATTGAGGATTGAATCCAGGGGCATTCTACCTCCAAGCTATACCCCTAGCCTTTATTTTTTTATTTTGTAACAATAAAAAATATTGCCTCAAACTTGTGATCCTGCTATCTCAGTATTTTAGCCTCACAAGTATTGGGATTTCAGGCATGCACCACCATGCCGGACTCCCAGTGCAATATTAAAGGAGCAAAAGGAAGAAACTGCCTTATTAGGCAATGGTCAAAGTGGGACTGGCATGATCTCCTGTAGGAATGGCCTGGACTCCTGGTCTGACCACTCATGTAAAAGCTAAGAATGAGCTGCATGCCATGCACAGTTGAAGTCCTCGAGGTGTTGAGCTTCCTGGAGCCCTGCTGCAGAGCGGGAGCCAGATTATAATGCAGAATGGGATCTATGCAGTGAGTAAGAAGACTTCTCCTTGGAAACATTAAATTTGCATTTATGGTCTGCCTGTACTCCTGTCTGCCTCAAAGCAGTAATTTGGAAATTCAGACCACCTGCATCAGAATCACCTGTGGTGGTTCTGGGAACCTGCACATTTGAGGAATGCCCAGGTAATTGTGCACATGGATGTCCAAGAGCCTCCATTACTCTAACACTTCTCACCTGGTGGAATTCCAACACTGCACTTACCTGGGGCATGAGTGCACCTTTTGGCTAGCCCCTTAGTGAAGTATTAAGTACTTAGTTGAAGTGCCTTTGGTGAAGGAAGGTTTGAGCCAGAGCAATAACACCACATCAGTGAGTCAGCATGTTAAAGAAGTTTTAAACTTATCTGCCTTCATATATCTCATTCTTCAGGCTTCTGGACCAAAATGCCAGCCTGAAAACCATCTCCCAACTCTGAGTAATGTGGAATTCCAAAGCTGAGACACCTCTTGGGCTGAACTTAACTCCCAGCAGGATGTTGTAGGTGCTTTTTATTTTGTCCACTCTAGCCTTGGTGATCCAGCTGTGTTAGGAACAAGCAAAAAGAAGTGGACTCAGATAGAGAAGACACCGTCTTTCTCCCCTCCCTGCCATGTAATCAATAATTCAACCTTGTAAAGAAAGTCTGGTGCCTGATGAAGGGCTTGCTGCAAAGAAGGAGGCCATCCAGTATCCACATCAACTTTTTTTTTTGTGGTACTGGGGATTGAACTCAGGGGCATTCTACCTCCGAGCTGTACCCCCAGCCCTAATTTTTATTCTTTATTTTGAAACAGGGTCTCACTAAGTTGCGGAGTGCCTCACTAGGTAGCTGAGGCTGGCCTCAAACCCAGATCCTCCAGTCTCAGCCTCCCAAATGCTGGGATTACGAATGTGTGCCACCACGCCCAGTCCACATCAACTTTTGAAACTCCTTTCTTTTCTCTTTCCTTCTGCACCGTCCCCTGGTTTGTCTTGGGTCTTCTTCCATCTCAGTGCAAAACTAAGACATCTGCTGAAATGCAGCCCAATAATGCCCCAGGAACAGGGAGAGAGTGTAAAAAGAGGAGCCAATAGTTTTAAATGTCAAGTAAATTAATTATTGCTTATTGATGTCAGTGTTCCCTCTGAATTAAGCAACATGGAGTGTGTAAATGCAACAGGTAACTACTTGTATGCATTAAAGGTATGAATCAGAAAATGCCTCATGGGTAGAGAAAATAACAACTATAGCAGCAGTAACAGTAAACACTTGCTTTGTGCCAAGCACTCTTCCAATTGCCTTATACATGTTAAGGATTATTACACTTAACCATTGGGTCATATAAATACTTATACATATTTTTTAACTTGGAGGGATCATTTTGGATGTTTATAAAACAGAGAAGACACACAATGGTGCAGAATGTTTTTTATCTCCTTACTGGTATGCATTTCAATCTCAATATATATTCCAGCATGTAAGAAGATCTAGTCCCTTTTCCTTTATTTCCATATTCTACCTTTTTAGTATAACTTCTGGGAACATTAAATTCTTCTGTAATCCAATTTCATGGGCCCCAGAGAACAGGTACAAATTGCTACAGTGGAATGAACTCCTCTAGAAGTAACCTTAGTTGTTTACTTACCTTTTCCTTCATTCCTCTCTATGTCTCTCATTTGCAGCCTAAATAAGGCAGATTAATAGGAATGAGCTCCTCGAGGAGAGCCACGTGTGATAATTTTAAAGCAAGCATGCAGAGCCACCCATCTAAATCCAAGAGCCCCTAAGGATACCATCACCTCTCCAAAAACTTAAAGAGGATTAAAGTTTTAAATGCTGGGCATCTTGATTAATTTGATGATAGCAGGTGATGTGCTCCATGAACAAACTTCGGGGCTGAAGATTAGACCTGTGAGGATGACGTGGCACTCACAGGATGCGTCTCTGTGCTCCTGCAGGGTGGAGTGGTGGGAGCAGGGCCACGCTGGGATTAACCCAGCCACATCTTAACAAAGAGTCCTTCCTTCATCAGCCAGCTGAGCCCACTAGCTCTAGGTCAGAATCTCCATTACCAAGATCAGAATCTCTCATACCTCCCTGTGTCAACCAAGGCCTGGAGATTTGTCTTAACATTCTGTAACCTTGACTATTCAGGTCCCACTGGCCTAGGAATAAAATCCTCATCACCATTTGTCAGAAAAGTGCTGTAGCGGGACCTCTGGGCCTCCTTCAAATTATCCTCATTCATTCATTCATTCATTCATTTATTCATTCATTCATTCGATAAATACTACCAGGTTGTTATGTGCCAGGCACTGTTCTAATTTCCAGGGCTAGCATTCCATTAGTAAAGAAATACTAGTAAAATATGTCAGAAAATATTAGAAGTGATTAAGAGAAAAATCATGCATGGGAACGGAGTAGGAAGCACCCCTCAGCTATTTGGGAAATCTTCAGAAAGTGTCTTAATCCTGCTCTTGGTCATTACCTTCTCTGGCCCTAACCCCTCAGTGGAGGTGGGTGCCTGGGAGTTCCAGAATAGCTGTGGCTGGATGCAGCCCTGACACCACTTCCTCCTTGCAGTGCTGCTGAAGCATGCCCAGTCGTGGCCCTTCACCAACCTCTGTGGTGTGCCAGGGAAGCCCCATTTGTGAAGCTGGGCTGCATTTGGGCCACCATGGCGTAGACACGTCTGCCACCCTGGAGCCATGCGCTACTGCTGTGCACACCAAGCGTCAGCGATTGCAGTGGAGCAGCTCACTTGGTTTATATTTGCCAGTTCTATTAATTTGTAATTTATAGATGCAATCTTATCTATGAATACATTCTCACTGTTAATCATTCATATATCACAAATAAATCAAAAGTGGTTCCTGACTACTGCCCATCCTTAAAGGGACTGCACTGCTTAATGCATAGCTTTCTGGACCTCTTCTCTGATTTTACTTAGAAATATAAACTCATATACTCAGATATATACATGCAGCCCACCCCCCACCCCCAACCTGTTGTTCTGTGTTTTTTTTCCTACATCAATGGTGTACTTGAATGTCATTCTGGAACTTTAGTTTTCCACTCACTGAGAATCTTCCAGAGCAGTACCAATCTCTCTGCAACTTCCTTTTTGCTGTTGTTTAACACCCCAAGGTATAAAGGTATCTTCTTTCCTATTAAGAAAATGAAAGTGTGTTGTGTTTTGTTTTGATGGGTAAATACTGAGGGATGGAACTATTGGATTTGGACATTAAAAATGGTTATAGGCCTGGAGGTTTAGCTCAGAGGCAGAGCACATGTTTAGCATAAGCAAAGTCTTGAGTTCAATCCCCATCACCACACAAAAATCTATGTGTGTGTTACAGATGTTTCCAATCTCCTGCTGATTTACATGCCCACCTGCAGTTCAGGAGAAGTCCCTTCTGGGTTTTACTCTAAATGAAATACAGAAATATCCTGCCCTGTGACTCTGAGACTCAGGCTTTGGGGCATCTCCTGGCAGCTGGCTCTCTCTTTTAAAGTGAGTTCTTTGGGAAAGAGAAACTATTTGATGAAATGGCCCACTGGCGTGTTGTTTATTTTAAAAGGTCATTTTTACAAAGGCCCTTCATTCTCATGGTCCTGATTTTAAGTGGTGTAAAAAGGTCCAGAGTTGTTTTTTTTTAGTCCTACTCTGTGATCATCCAGTTCCCCTCCTCAGAGACAACCGTTATTCTCTCTTTGTTGGGTATTCTCCCAGAAACATTGTGTGCATGGATGATAAAAATGCACGTGTATGTGTGTGATTTTCACCACTTTTCCTTAATGGATGCATATTCTAGCACAGTAGGCAATGTGGTAGAATGGCTAAGAAAGCCAGGCTTCCTGGGTTCAAAGCACAGCTCTGTCACATATTACTTGAATGGCCACTAAGCAAATTACTTAACTGCTATTTTCCTCAGTTTCTCCATCTACAAAATGGGGATCACTGCAAGACAGAGATTAAATGGGTTAATATTTGGAAAGCTCTTAAAATTGTATCTGGAATATAGTAAGAGGCATAAATTAATTTTCAAATAGTGGGGGAAAAGAAGAAGAGAAAGAAGGAAGGACAGAAGGAGGAAGGAGCTGTCCAGCTGCACTTTGTTTTTAACAGAATTTCTCAGAGTTTATTTCTCCTTTTAAAGCTGTGTGAAATCCTTTGTGTGGATAAGGTGTAGTGCGCTTTTTTGTTGTTGTTGTTATTGTTTGGGTTGTTTTTTGTTTGTTGGTTAATTGGTACTAGGGATCGAACCCATGGGCATTCTACCTCTTAGCTACATCCTTAGTCCTTTTTATTTTTTTACTTTGAAACAGGGTCTTACTAAGTTGCCAAGGGTCTCAAATCTGTGATCCTCCTGTCTCAGCCTCGCAAGTACTGGGATTACAGGTATGTGCCACTATGCCCAGCATACTGTTTACTAGCTCCCTGGTAATGAATAGAGTGGTATTTTTCTACTTAAAAAAAAAACACTCTTTGATTAATAACCTTGCATATGGACATTTTGCATGTGTGAATATCTGTTGGATAAATTCATCAAAGTCAAATTGCTGGGTCAAAGAGTTTATACATTCATAATGTTGATAGTTATTGCTACATTGTGAAATTTACACCTGGTTTAGCCTCTTAATTCGAAGACCAATGAACACAGTGCTAATAATAGGCATTTTTATCTTTGCCCAAGTGATAAATAAGAATCATATCTCAATGTAGTTGTAATTTGCATGTCTCTTTATGAAAAGTGAGGGTGGGTATCCTTTCATGTGTTTCAAAGCTATTTCTGTGTCTGTCCATTTTCTTTCTCCATTTTTCAGATGAGCTATTTATTTATTCCTCACTGATTTATTACTTCTTATTTTTTTACTGATTTCTAGGACCTTTTTACATATTGAGGAAGTTTGTTCTTTGTGATTTGCATTACAGTTATTTTCCTCATATTTCATTTGTCTTTTCACTTGTCTTACAGCACAGCTCTGTCACATATTACTTGAATGGCCACTAAGCAAATTACTTAACTGCTATTTTCCTCAGTTTCTCCATCTACAAAATGGGGATCACTGCAAGACAGAGATTAAATGGGTTAATATTTGCTAATATTTACTAGACAGAGAGAGATTTAGATTTTTTCGTAGTCTAATTTATAAATCTTTTCTATAATGGCTTCTGGGGGCTGTGTTGCAGAATAGCCTACAGCATTCACTACTCTTAAATGATAAAAGAAATTGCTCAAGATTCTGAAGTGTCTTTTAGTACTTCCGTGGTTTTTGTTTTTGTTTTTTTCCTAACAATTAAGTCTTAGATCCACTTGGAATTTATCTTGATAAGCATGTGAGTGATGGAACTGGGCATAGTTCTAGACTCCTGCTGGGCCCTCCCCACTTAGCGACATATCCTGCTCCCTTTCAGCTGGGCTCATTGGACACACCTCTGCCCTTTGCTGCATCAGGCTGCCATTCCTGGGTACTGTGATTTGATCATGCCTAAACCCAAGGACATTTTCTTTAAGCTCCCTGACCAGTGTGTGATATTCAATCACAATCTCCTCTTGGGGAAAGTCTTAGTATTCCCCAAAACCATTCCTGTTTGTCTCTGGACCTCATCCCCATCCCTAGGTTCGTGCTGAAGATGGCCTTCCTTCTTTATCGCAGGCATTGGGAGAGCTGAGCCTGGTGGCACACACTTGAAATCTCAGTACTTGGGAGACTGAGAAAGGAGGATAACAGTTTCAAACACAGCCTTGAACAAGCAGTGAGACTCTCATCAACCTAGGGAGACCTTGTTTCAAAATAAAAATAAAATAAAGCTGAGGGTAGCTTGGAGGTAGAATGTCCTTGGGTTCAAGCCCCGGTATCAAAGAAAACAAAAATATCTGGACCACTTTCTGAGGTCAAAAACAGCATGGAGTTTTCCACATGAGGAGTCTGTTACTCCCTCTTTTCGTCATATGCATCCCATTTGAGGTGGTCCATTGTCTTTTCCACGTGGCATCTTAGTGACTCTACATTTTCTCCGCCCCTTTCTGTGGACAGAGGGTCTAAGTGAGGCTCTGAAGGAGGCTTAGCCTTCTGCGAGCCCTATAGTTATCTAACCTGCAACTCTCCTGTCTCATCCTGAGATTACAGCCCTTCGCCACCACCATTCAGGCTCCAGATGCTCTTCTCTGGAATGTTAATGCCCTCCTCTTCTCCTTTTATCATGGCCTTCCTTACACTGTGCCAGTGATACACCTCAAAGGTGACTGTGGAGGACCTGGGATTGGCAGGGGTGGCAAGGTACATTTCCATCTTGACTGACTGAATTTTTCAATAGTGGAAAGCATGGTTAGTAAATCCTTTTGGGTTTTTAAAATTCACTTCAAGGCAAAAAGTTTATTGCAGCTGAACTGACTATAACAATTCTTTTAGAATTTAAGAATAGAAAGAGAATGAGTAAATTTAAATTTCTTAAATGAGACCATGGATTAAAAAAATGTAGAAAATACCTGAAGCATATCCCTTAGAAATCAAACAATGCTTCCCACACATACACATATCCTCTGTACATTGGCTTTATATTACATGTGAGTTTTTATTCTAACAGTGCTAGAAAATCAGCCCATACAAGCATTCAGTTAAAGAAAAAAAAATGACACACAATCATAAGTTTTAAGGCAAATTTAAAGTACTTCTTTACCTCCCACTTATAGTTGTAGGCAGTTTGATTCTTTGCCATTTCTACACACCCAGAGTGGCAATTCCAGACCTACCCCAGAATTGCCCAAGCTCCTGCAGGAATTAGTGGGTAAGGAGCCATGGCTGCTGGTGGGATGTGTCCTATCCCTCAGCTATGCAGAACAGCACATAGGCTAAGACCATTCACTTCAGAGTCCAGCATCAGTACTAAACATTATCTGTACCTCCCCCCAAAAAGGTAGTTAGTTGATATAAAATAGCTATACATACCCAAAACTATCTCCAAAGTAAGGCCATAGCCTCCCAACTCCACCATTTTCATGGTTAATCAGATGTCCACTGTGCTGTATAGTGCCACAGATGACAGAAGAGAACCAGAATCCTAATTCAAATCCCAGCTGCCCCACTTTCTATTTATGTGACCTTGGGCAAAGTACTAAGCCCTCAGTTATTGGCCCTTAGTCTCCTGATCTGTACAATGAGGATGATCATGGGGACGTATACTGTAAGACTGCTCTTGGTATATATGAGTCATCTTTCCAGTACTGTAACAAGATGCCTGAGATAATTAACTTAGGAAGAGTTATTTTGGTTACAAGTTTGGAGGATAGCTGGGTGTGGTGGCGCACGCTTGTAATCCCAGCATTCTGGAGGCTGAGACCGGAGGATTCGGGTTCGCCGCCAGCCTCAGCTACCTAGTGAGGCACTCCGCAACTTAGTGAGACTTGGTTTCAAAATAAAGAATAAAAAATAGGGCTGGAGGTATAGCTCGGAGGTAGAATACCCCTGAGTTCAATCCCCAGTACTGCAAAAAAAAAAAAAAAGTTTGGAGGTTTCAGTCTATAGTCACAGGCCAGTGGCAAAGGGATACATCTTGGTAGGCAATGTGTAGAGGAGCAAAGGTCCTTAGCAAAAAATAGAGGAAGAGACTAGAGGCCCACAGTCTCCTTCAAGAGCATGTCTCCAATGACCTCCCAAGGCCCCAACTCTTTTTTTGCGGGGGGGGAGGGGCTAGAGATTGAACACAAGGGTATTCTATCTCTGAGATATATCCTTTCCTCCTTTTTATTTATTTATTTTTAAACAGGATTTGCTAAGTTGCTGAGGGTGTTGCTAAATTGTTGAAGCTGGCCTCAAACCTGTGACCCTCCTGTTTCAGCCTCCCAAGTACTAAGCTTACAGGTGTGTACCACCATGCCCAGTGAAGCCCCACCTCTTAAAGTTTCTACCACCATGCTAGAGAATACGCCTCTAACACATGGCCCTTTGACAGACATTCCAGAGTCAAACTGTAGCATGGGAGTAACAACTAGTATACTATAGCCAGCTATAGAATGTCTGGCATCCAAGAAAGCCCTGAAATAAACTGCACTGTTGCAGTTGTTAACTTGAGTAAATTCTTGGCTTGAAGAAGTCAAATGATTATCCAGGACATCCTAATTTGCTGACTATGCTGCAGCTGGACAGAACCATATGTTCCTTGAGACAGGCCCTCCAGTCTTCTCAGGAACCCCTTTATGTGTCCAAACAGTGTGTATTACTGAGTAACAGCTCTTGGATGCCAATTTGGCAAATGACCATTTGTTGTAAGGGCAAAGCTTCTTCCCCAAGAATGAGGCTATCCTAGGTACACCGGTGTCCCAGGTCACCATGGACCCTTTAGCCCTGGGAACAATGAGGACCCCTGAGGTAGAGATTTGATTTATCCACTTTTGGGATTTGGTCTTTATTCAAAGAATTCCAGGACTTAATAAACACATAATTAACTCTCTGTCTATGGTCACTTATAAAGTTATAACAGAGACAAGATCTAGACAAGTTGTGTATGGTGTTCCTGACATGATATTTTAAACCAAAAAAAAAAAAGTAAGAAATCTTTGTGTCTAGTACAAAGTGTGAACACTGATTTTAAGAAAATAGACTTTAATTTTCACAGCTCTTTATTCACTGGTATTGGCATCTAACATAGCTGTTGTTTTGGAACAATTTGGTCAAAAGTAGTGCATGAACTGGCAAGTACCTCTTTCATGGTAGATCTGCATACTTGGGGAGCTCAGTGAAACAACCCTAGGTCTCACCAGGGCTCTGGCCATGGGAGGGGTAAGGAAGGGCGGTCCACTGGGGTGTGGGCTGGGAGGGGCGGTTGTCCTTTGGCCAACAAGCATTAACCTGGCTCCCTTGGTCCTGTGTTGCAGGGATCATGTACCGGAAGTCATGCGCGTCATCAGCAGCCTGTCTTATCGCCTCCGCGGGGTACCAGTCCTTCTGCTCTCCAGGGAAACTGAACTCAGTGTGCATCAGCTGCTGCAACACCCCTCTTTGCAACGGGCCCAGGCCCAAGAAAAGGGGCAGTTCTGCCTCGGCCCTCAGACCAGTTCTCCCCACCACCATCCTGCTTCTCAACTTAGCCCTCTTCTTGGTGCACTGCTGAAGCTGACGAAGATGCCACCCTGCCTGCATTGTTCTTCTGGCCCTCGCTCCCCTACCTCCCCCAGTCTCTTTTGAGTGTCCTTTTGTTCTGGGTAGAGAGGGGAATCTGGCTCTTTTTTGTTCATTTACAAATAATGAAAGAGCTCCGTGTAAACCACTTCTCTAAGCTCCGAATTAATTCAGTCCGACCGAATTGTCAGTGTGTACTTGAAAGTAGGGAGTGGAGAAGTTCAGCACCCTGTCACCCAAGTCGAATCAGAATCAGCCCTTAGATGCCACTAGGGTGAGCATCCGCCTTGCCCACAGCCTCTAGCTTCCGTTCTGTCCCTGATGGGGGCCCAGTTTATTTTATGACCACTGCGTGAGGGTTACGCTGCTTTTGCGAGGGGGGGAGGGCCGGTTCCCACGCAAGGCTTCCTGGCTTGACATTCACACCTCGTGCTCCTGAAAACCATTCTCTGCGGTGGAATTGGATGGTTTCATTTCCGAGTTGGGCTGTGGTGACTCTGGACTCAATTGCTGGGTTTGACCCTCGGGCTTGGCCTCACTCTGAAAAGTGCTCAAGAAAACCTTGTTAGTTCTCCTGGCAGAGGAATGGCGCTGGGAGGCGAAAAAGATGAGCGGGCTGCGGGCGGAGCGGGCGCTATCCTTAGTAGAGAGGGCGTGTGCGCGCAGGCGCTTCTCCTGGTTGGCGTGCTGCAGCGTCAGGTGGCAGCGAAGCACCTGGCGGAACACCCTGCGGAACTGCTGCGAGGACACGTTGTACAGGAGCGGGTTGACCACCGAGCTGAGGTAGAAGAAGGTGTCCGAGAAGGGGAGGAGGATCATGTACGCCCGGAAGTAGGACCTGGTCCAGTCGTGCTTGGGTGTGGCTGCAGCCATGATCCTGCGAATCTGGTTTGGCATCCAGCACACTGCCAATGTTACAACAATCAGCCCTGAGCAGGAGAGAGAGGGGAGAGGGGGAAAAACAGCATGAGAACAAAAATAAATAAATAAAACCATAAAATATTTAGCTGCTCAGTTCTGTGCTTACTGGCCAGGAAATGGTACCAATTTTTCAATGTTGTGCTTGACAGCTTCTTTTGCCACTAGCAAAAGAGAATTTAATGCCGTTTCAAGCTCAGGGGGAGTTGGCTGTGTTAAAGACCATTAAATGCTCTAGATGGTGTATTTATACCTGTTGATGCCTGTTAATTTTCAGAATGTTTTCACTGTTGCTTGTGTATCCAGAAAACATTTTATGTTGCCCATAACTCTGGTTTTGTCTTTTTGTTTTAAAGAAATAGACGTATGCATACACTATAGCCATATCAGATGAAACCATATTTGTATTTTAAAGAATGTCTATACAAAGAAAAGTCAGTAATATTTTTTAAGTCAAATGGAAGGAGTTTCTCCTTAGTAACAGACAAGCATATTTAACCACAGTGATTTCGCATTCAGTTTTGAAGGAAGTAAAATCAGGATAATCTGTCACTGAGAGAGAATGTCTTTTGGACATATATGTGCTAGATATGCACACCTATAACATGATGCTCAGATCTGCAACAGCACCTCTGGTTCTTTTCAGACAATTTTAGATGCACCATCTCTTTTACCTTTGTGTGGGAAAATGTTATACATACTAAAGCAAGACAAAAAATATATTAAACTTCTTTCAAGTTCAACGAGGAGCATGCTTGCTGCCTTTGCAGCACTGAGCTGCAGTGTTGGCAGCTGGAGACCATCAGGCCCTAGAGGAGAGGCTCCTGTGTGGATCAACTACTGGCCGCATGGACACTTGTCTGCATGACCACATGCTCGTATTATGACTTATATCATCCTCACTATTTCTATGATTCTGACAGAGGAAGAGCTGCTATATTAACAACTAGAATCATAATTATCCTAAGAGTTGATCTACAGTGAGAAAACAAAGCAAAAGGAATATTAGGGCATTTGCTCTCTTATCTCAAGAAGCCAAAAACCCAGCATGTAAGTTCCCATGTAGAGAGCTGAGATCTGAATGCAGAATTTGCATTTCAGGAATGCTTCCTCCATCTCCCAAATCTCAGTCATAATATAGTAATAAAAAAAAAATTCATTCACATTTTCAAACCTTCTGATTTTCTAGGAAACAACAGAGAAGTGACCGTTGGCAGTGACTACTTCCTGCCTATGATAGATGGAAAATATCTCATTAATAAATGTTCAGGGAAAACAACCATGCTCTTGTTCCCATGGTTGACCATCCTGCACGCACTCTTGCCCTTGGCATGTTCTTGGGTACTGAAAAAAAGAAAACAAAACCAAAAAACAGCCTCCCCAAGAACAAATCCTCCACAAAGACTATGTGTCAGCAAGGAGGGCCCAGGAAACTGCTCCCTTGTTAATTTCCAAGAGTTCTTCCTGTCAAACCTTGGCCCAGGTTTTGAAATACAAACCAGTTTGCCTATTTCTTCCCTTTGAATTTGCTACCCTAAGAAGTCAGTAAATCTAAAAATAAAGTAGGCAAAGTAACATATTGATCTGATGAAAAGGCAAAAAAAAAAAAAAAAAGCCATCTTAAGTCAAGAGGATACTCTGAATCACCTAGTTATTGCTGCTGGATGAGAACAAAAAATCAACCTTATTCTGATTTTTAAAAAATACTTGCATAGGAAATGGGGGATCCTTTTCATTGTTCCTACCTGTGTGATTACAAATTTGCTCTAAGTTTCTATTCCGTGTTCTCATCTCACGCAGCTCTGAGTGAGCTGAATCCCACTAGTTGCAAAGGAGCCAGAAGCCTACCGTACCTGAAGAAGCTACGTGTCTTCATAAAGTTTTACAATTTTTTTTAATTCCATGTCACTGAATTTCACAGAACAAGTAGAGCCATCTACATCTGAGAATATGGAAATTGAGTGCATGGTTTTAGATATGTGCTGTGCTACACTGTGGGAGGTAGTTCTTCAGGTGGTAGGATTTAGAAAAGCGATGAGATTGCTTTGCAGTTGCCATGAGCTGAACACAGCACAGCTTTTAAAGAAAACAGGAAAAAGCAATGAGGAAAGAAGATGGGCTGGGGGGCAAGGGGAGAGAAGTTAGGAAACTGTTTTTTCTTCTACCCTATGTTTACTCTTCATTCTCTTGATCCTCTTGCCAACACAGCTCTTATCCTTCCATGGCTTCCCACAGGCACTCATGCAATCTCAATTGTTCTGGACAGATCATCTCATCCAAAGAAGCAGAATTAGCTAAAAAGTAAGACTCAACATCTAGCTAAGAGACAAAGGACACAGGTAGATCAAGGGCTGTGGTTGGAGCCAGGCATAGTGGCACACATCTATAATCCCAATACTTGGGAGGCTAAGACATGAGAATCACAAGTTTGAGGCCTCAGCAACTTAGTGGGAACTCATTTCAAAATAAAAGGAAAGGAGAAAGGAAAAGAGGGAGGGAGGAAAGGAGGGAGGAAGGAAGGGAGGAGAATTGTGGCTTGGTTTGGAGTTTTAGCCAGGACAGAATTCTTGCTCTGAAATTGAAACAATTTAATAAGTGAGAGAGCTCTTTCTGAATAACAGAAAATGGGAGGCCAAATAAGAGATTCTCAATGATAAGGAAAAGAGGGGAAATTTTATCTTTCTGGGTGTAGAAGTAAGTAGATATGATACAAGATTTGAAGATCATAAGGCACAAGGATCTGATCCGAAATGGACCAGTATTTTAAAATTATGCATCTGACAGGTCTGGAGATCAACCAAGAATCATGCTGAATGGTTACTGAGTTTTCTCTGTGTTGGATTCTGTGCTCAGTACCCTCTGCTCATTTCCCATACATTTCTCTCTCCTGACAACAACCTGGTGAACACCGACCTGAGAGGTCAAAACAAGAGGTTTCATTTAACAAATGAGAAAGTTCAGGTTCAGAGAAGGTTAGCTGCCCAAGTGCAGCTTGCTAGACTCCAAAATTCATGATATCCCCTCAAGACACAATATAGTCAGTTTCTCATATTTTCAGTTTGAAACCTACAGAAATGCAAGCAAGAAAAGTCCACATTAACTGTGATTCCACCATGGAAAATGGACATAGAACAGCTCTGCCCACTGAAAATATGTAATGCAAGCTGTATATTTAGTTTAAAATTTTTGAGTTGTCGCTTTCAAAAATAAAAAGAGATAGATGAAATAAACTTTAATAATGTTACTTAATTCAGTATATGAATAATCCAACTTCACATGTAATTTCAACATAAAAAGTATTGATGAGATTATTATTTTTATACTCTGTGGCTTTTACTTTTATAGCACACCTCAATGGGGACCAGACACACATGTCTTGACCGCACAGATGAAATCCTTCCCAGCCTCTCCCCAGAGTAGCAAGGCTCCCTATTCCCCCTCTCTCATTCCTCTAAATTTTCCTTCCTGGGCCATATGTAGAGAGTTGTGTCAAACCAAGAACATCCAAAGGGATTTCCCTCATAGCCTGTGTTTGCAGTATTACCATGTAATCAAAGCTGAACCCCAGTCATATTTCTGAGTATGTATGAGCCCAGGGGCATCTGCCTCCAAACTATACCCTCAGCCCTATTTTATTTTTTATTTTGAAACAGGGTCTTGCTGAGTTGTTGGAGCTGTCCTCAAACCTGTGATCCTCCTTTCTCAGCTTCCCACATACAGGGATTACAGGCATGTACCACCATGCCCGGCTCTAAGTAGGTGCTCTTGATTTTAGTGTAGAAAAGATTTATCCAGTCTTTTTCATATCAAGCCTTCCATAGAGAGACTGCCAAATTATTTAAAGTCCATGTAATTCTGAAAGTACAAAGATGTATTTTGCATTTCTCACTGTAAACTTTGCTCAGCCATCCTGAAATAATACAGGTTGTACCAACTATCTGGCAGGGCTGTTGGAGTATACTTCCTCCACCTCAACAGAAGGTGGGGAAAATGGCTGGTGACTTTTTCCCCATGTTTTGAAAGATAATTTTTGTTCTAGAAAAATGGAGTTCTGAGCACATAGGTACAGCAGCCAGTGACGAATGTGAGGCATGTGCCATGGGCAGTGTAGTAGAGACCAGCCTCTCCAAATTAGTCCCCTTATAAAATTTGTCATTTTGTGACAGGCAATTTCTCAATTTTACATTTTAAAAAGTGAGTTCACTTATTTCTTTTGGGGGTTACTAGGTATTGAACCCAGGGGCATCCTATCTCTGAGCCACACTCCTAGCCCTATTTTATTATTATTTTTAAAATTTGAAACAAGGTTTCACTAAGTTGCTGAAGGTCTTGCTAAATTGCTGAGACTGCCTTATTTATTTATCTTTTTTTTTTTTTTTTTTTTTTTTTTTTTTTTTTTTTTTTTTTTTTTTTTTTTTTTTTTTTTTTTTTTTTTTTTTTTTTTTTGCGGTACTGGGGATGGAACCTGGGGGCATTCTACCTCTGAGCTACAACCCCAGCCCTATTTTTTTTTATTCTTTATTTTGAAACAGGATCTCACTAAGTTGCAGAGGGCCTCACTATGCAGCTGAGGCTGGCCATTAACCCAGATTCTCCAGTCTCAGCCTCCCAAATGCCGGGATTACAAAAGTGGGCCATCACCCCCGGCTCTGAGACTGCCTTTGAACCTGTAGTCTTCCTGTGTCAGCCTCCCAAGTACTTGGATTACAGGTGTATATACCACCACACCCAGCTAGTTTACTATGATACACTGTTGAGAATAAATATGCCCAGAGGTAACTTTGTAATCTGGCTATTTGCAATTGATTCAACTGTTGTCCCAGCTACTCTGCAGCTAAGACAAACCTTTAAAGTCTTATTCAAGCCTTCATAGAGTGCATTAAAGATTTGACTAAATTTATGTTTGACTGCAATCATTCGAACTTGTATATTTAATTTAGGAAAAAAATCTATAACACTTTGGTCTGCATAGTGCAATGTGCAGCCCAGTGATAAATAACTTTAGTGTGAATTTGAATGAAGAGCAGTGAACCAAACCCACTCATGTAAAGCAGGTAAACTGTTTTAACTGAATTTCGATAGATCTCTGTAATATCCCAGATATCCTTGCACTCTGGCTTATGAAATAACTTCATATTTTATCTTCTTTTCAACATTCAGTCCTTCTATTTTTCCTTCTTGATCATCACACTGAAATGACAGGAGCCATTAGATGACACAGATTCTTTCTTGGCAGAGGAATATTGTTTAAAAAACAGATTTAACGCAGATGTCCAACAGCACCCTGTGACATTCCCACAACAAGACAAGTCAGCCCTTTTGGTTTAATTTTCAGAAGTGTGGTAGACTTGGTATTATCTGAAACTCCTCTGTCTTCCCTCTCTAACATTTAAAGTGAATGGAACTGTTTGTGTTTTCCTCAGGATTCATCTTTTAGTCTCAGAGAAAAGATGAGCAAGAAGAGACCATGAAGGCCAACGCTTGCATTACAAAGGAGGAAACTGAGGCTGAGTGATTTTCCCAAGATCTCCAATGGCCGGGAGGGGTGGGTGGCTCCTAACAAAGCTTGCTCCTACCCTAGGTTGGCAAGGGAGGCTATTATTTTTACTGTAGTTTGAAGTTTTTTCACTCAGTTTAGGGCTTGAGTGCTGACCATTCACAGCATGAGATGCAGTGAGAGGCAGATCTGCCTGACACCTTCACTACACATCTTTTTGTTTGTTTGTTTTCTTGTATGCGGCACTAGATATTTTTGTGGTATTGGTATACCCAGGGGCATACCTCCAAGCTATACTACCAGCCCATTTAGTTTTTATTTGGAAACAGGGTCTAACTAAGTTGCTGAGGTTGGCCTCAAGCTGGTGATCCTCTTATCTCAGCCTTCCAAGTACTGGGGTTACAGGCGTGTACCACCATACCCGGCTTTCTCTACATATCTTGACTCAGTTTTAGAAACAGGTCCCCCAAAGAACAGTCATTCATCAGAATTCTGGAGTGCATGTGTTCCCACCCAAAAGAAGGATAAGTCTCAGGCCAAGGTAGCTGAACAATGTTTAGAAAATAAAATATGATTCCAGCTCATAACCTGGTAACCTAGCCAACAAGGACTCTACCTGTCTGTCTATACATCTATCCTTCCATATCCATCTACTCACCTGTCGTCTATCATCTACCTTCTGTCTTTCTGCCCATCCTTCTCACATCTCACATAAGTACCTATGGCACATGTGTGTGTGTGTGTGTGTGTGTGTGTGTGTGTGTGTGTGTGTGTGTTGTGCTGGGGATTGAACACAGGGCATTCTACCTGTGAGCTACCACCCCAGCCCTATTTTATTTTTTATTTGGAAACAGGGTCTTGCTAAGTTCCTAAGAGCCTCCTTAAGTTGCTGAGGCTGGCTTTAAACCTAATCCTCTTGTCTCAGTCTCCCAAGTACTGGAATTACAAGCATGTGCCACCACATCTGGCCAAGTACCTATTTGGCCGAAGGATAGTAGTGCTAGGCAGAAAATATCTGGAAACTCAATTTTTCTCTCCAACAAATGTAGTTTATGTAGCTGTAATCAATCCCAAAGATTCAATATTTGGAAAGGAGATTGTAAGGAAATCTAAACAAAGGTAGATCTAAATAAATCCCAAAGATTTTCTTTCCACCCAGTGTTGGAGTCCCGTTTTACTGAATTTTAGAAGCCTTGAGGGTGCCATGGAGATGCTATTCTTCACCCATATTTCCAATTCTAACTCTGGTCATGGTGAGTAGGAATTATATATCCTCCTGCTGTTTTTGTTTGTTTGTTTTCTGATTTATATTTATTGGACTTTATTTGTTCAATCAGCAATCTTTCTTTTCTTTTCTTTTTTTTTTTTTTTTCACCAGAGATTGAATTCAGGAACATTCTACCTCTGAGCTACAACCCCGGCCCTATTTTATTTTCTATTTTGAAACAGGGCCTCACTAAGTGACTGAGGGCCTCACTATGTTGGTTAGGCTGGTCATGAACCTGAGATCCTCCTGTCTCAGCCTCCCAAGTACTGGGATTATAGGTGTACACAACCATGTCCAGCAAGCAAACATTTCTTGATTGACTATGGCCTATTATAGACCTGTCCTAGGTACTGATGATACACAGCTGAGGGGAGATACAGTCTGGTTTGCTAGGCATGGAGAGAACCATCCAAGCAGAGTGGCTTGGCAGCAAGGAGAAGGGTTGGCTGACCTTCCCCCAGGCAGGAACCATCAGACAGACATTAAAGGAGAATAAGAGGTAACTTGAAAAAGGGCAGCCCAGACAACAGCATGGCGTGGAGGAATGCAATGGCGCTTACCTTCTGAGAGCTGCAAGGCTCAGCATGGCTGCAACAAAGGGGTGGGCAGAGACAGTGGGAAGCCAGCTTAGAGAATGCTCCATCAGACTTTGTAGACAATAAATTAACTTGCATATAGTAGGGTGAGGAACATCTGCTGTCAACTGACATTTAAATAGCAATTGCCAGTGGAAAGCAAGCATATGGTTACTTGAATGAAAAGCCAAGAAGAGACAAATACGGCCAATAAAAGGTTTTAGCGCATTCTCAATTTATACCATCATGTTTGCCGGTCTGCTTCTGCAAGCCAGCTGAGACCTGGATCTGACTCACTGACCTTGCCTGACCCCAGACACTCAATTCCACACCAACCTCACTTTAGTCTCTAACTTCTAAGACAGTGGTTCTCAAAGAGGAGTCCCTGGAACAACAGCATCAACACCATCTGCTTCATATTAGAAATGCACGCCCTCAGCCCCCGACCCAGACCTGGGGTGGGTCTCAATGATCTGGAGTTAACATGCCCTCCAGGTGATTCTGGAGCTCACTCCAGTTGAAGAACACTAGTCTAAGAGAAGTATAAAGGAAGCCCACTGGTATGGGCTCTATCACTGTCTCTCACCTGCCTTTGAAGTCTCAATTTAACACACATCTGCAGTCCGACAATAACTAGGAACTGCTTCCCTCTGGTTCTGTTCCTTCCTTTCCGAGCAGCTAAGCTCTCCCCTTTGGTCCCATCTCATTTTTCTCCTCCTCTCCTTTCTCCCTATGTCTCCCTTTCCTTCCCCTGTCCTTTCATTTTCCCCCATTCTTTCCTTTTCCACCTCCATTTCTCTCTCTCTCTCTTTCTTTGAATGTTTCTCCAGTATGTTAAGCAATGGCATCTCTCCTTTCTCTTCTCTCTATCTTTATCCCTTTTCTCTTCTTCCATCCTTTCTAGGAACCATGATGCTTGCAAGCCTTGTGCAAACTTTGCAACTCATGGCTCTCCTTTCTATTATTTTCTTGGATTGCCTTGAGTTTGCTGCAGGAAGCTCCTTAACAGCTTACAGGTGGCTGCAATCTCCACTTGTTGCTAAGTCTGATGACAGAAAGTAGAGGCTTTGGCTTCCACACAAATGAGCTGGACATGAACTAAAAGCACCCAGCACTGAGACCTGACTCCATGTCCCATATCTTCTGACTCTGCCAGGACTCGCTGACACACCTTGCAGTGACACTCAAGCTTGATGACCTTAGTCTAAACAAATCTGCCTTCTTGTCCTCTTTCCTATTGTGACCTTTTCTGCAGGAGAAGATAGAAGAGCTGTTGGGGTTTGGCTTCCAGAAAAGGGCACAGGCCACAGCTTTCAAATGATGTAAACTCCACAGATGGCTGCTTCTGCCCATGAAGACAGATGGTTTAATGTCCCATCCTTGCCCCAGAAATTTGACGGAGCCTAGAAAAGAACTCTCTCCCCAGCGTGACTCCATTCACCACATGGAGGCCAGAGACCTCTGAAATGTGGTCTCCACGAAGTGGAGTCCAAATGGCCTCCAATTTGCTAAGCATTACATCCATCTCATTTTGCTCTGCCTGCTTCAGTCCATGAAGAAATCTATAAATTGCTACAGTAACAAATATCTATTTCTAAAATAAGCCCTCTTGTCTGAGAGCTGTAAGACAGCCACTTGCACTCAAAGTAAATAGCATTTAGGGCCGTCATTGTGGTTTAGTGCCCCTGCTCTTCTAGGATGCATGGTAAACTAGCAACTGGAATCTGCTAAGTAAATATTTTTCTATGTGAAACTCAACTGCACGTGGCTGTGTCTATGCAAACAATCTGCTCTAAATGTACTGATAATAAAGTCCTCAAGTGAGGTATAGCTACAAAAGCCCGAAGCTAGTTTTCACTATGACAGGTGGAGCCAAAGCTTCTTTCTTGGCAGTGCACAGTACAGGAGTAGGTGCTGGTGACAGGGGTGTGATACCCACAGAGTAGCTGGGGAAGCTGCGGACCATGTGAAGCTGGGTGGCTCCCCACAGAGGCGGAAAGGCTACACTTTCTATAGAATTTAGTGCTGTGTAAATAGAAGAGAATTAAAACCACGGAAGTCTGGCACTGAAAAGACCCCACAGAGCCGGGCATGGTGGCGCACGCTTGTAATCCCAGCATTCGGGAGGCTGAGACCAGAGGATCCGGGTTCAAGGCCAGCCTCAGCTACCTAGTGAGGCACTCTCCAACTTAGTGAGACTCGGTTTCAAAATAAAGAATAAAAAATAGGGCTGAGGGTATAGCTTGGAGGTAGAATGCCCCTGAGTTCAATCCCCAGTACCGCAAAAAAAAAAAAAAAAAAAAAAGACCCCACAGATTGGTGCACTGTGAGCCAGTACCACTGCCAGAGAACTGGGATGAGGTGCAGGGCTTCACACAGTCCACCAGTCCAACCCGCTTCCCTGTGTAGTGGCATCGGCCCTCAGAGCCGGGCAAGCCCCTGCTACAGAGGCAGAGCTGGAATGTGGAGACCAGCAATGTGCCTGTGCACCTGTTCTCTTCCTTGCTCCTCTCCCAAGGTCACCCCGATGGCCCCCAGAGCCTGGGACTGAAGCAAAGGAGCAGCTAGCCAGGACAGGGGAGGCCCAGCAAAGGCACAAAGCCCAAGCTTCCTCCCAGGGGGCCTGTTTGCAGCTGGACTGGCCAGAAGAGAGGCTCAGTCTCTTAAAAACTGAGTGCTAGGAGGTATTGTTGACCTATATTATTTTAAAGGGAAAGCCAGCCACCAACTACCACTTCCTGTTACTGCTATAGAATTAACAAGTAGGACTTAAGGCCCTCCTTTGTCTAAATATGGGGCATGATAAACACCTCAGGCTGCAGTACCTCAAACCAACTGGCTTAAACAACAGACACTTACTGCTCACAGTTCTGGAGACTAAAAGTGCAAGATCAAGGTCCTAGCAGATTCAGTGTCTAGTGAAGTATCGCTGAGAGCCAGGTATGATGTTGCACAACTCTAATTGCAGTACTTGGCAGGCTGAGACAGGAGGATCCCAGGTTCAAGGCCAGCATGTGGTAACCTAGCCAGAACCTGTTTTAAAATGAAAAATAAAAAGGGCTTGGAGGTGGATCTCAAAGTAGAATGTCCCTGGATTCAATCCCCAGTACTACACACACACACACACACACACACACACACACACACACACACCACTCTACAAATAAATAAATAAGTAAGTAAATAAAAATAAATCTCTAAATAATAATAAATAAATGAATAAATGAATGGATAAAATCAGATTTGGGGTCCAGGTGTAGGACCTCAGACCAAGTCCTACCCTTATATTACCTAACCATAACTATCTCCTGAAAGCCCCATCTCCAAACCAATCACATTTGGAGTTAAAACTTCAACATATGAATTTGGGGGAACATAATTCAGTCCATAGCATGGGGTGTCACACCCCTGTTGGCTTTTATCACCCAGTTCCCTGAACCAGTCAACCACACCAGTTCTCCCCGGTCTTCAGGCCTCTGCTAACTCTCTGCCTGAAGCACCCTCCTCATCTGTTTTTCCTCCTCTCTTCCTTCTTCCTTCCTCCTTCCTCCTTCCTTTCACCTCCCAACTGCCCATGCTTTGTGTGACTCTTAGTTCTGATGTTTCTGTTTAAGTGCTACTGCCTCCAGGAAGCTGTCCTTGACTACCCAAGTCTAATTCAAGTTCTTGCTGCGAGTTCACCAGGTCTGTTCACCCCTACTTCCTTATCACAGCGCTACAGTGCAGACTGGACCATGAACTCAATGAGGCCAAGACTTTCTAGCTTCACTGTTGTATCCTCAGCACATAGCAGAATACCTTTACATTCTGATAGGTGCTCAATATTTGAAAGAGGTAAGGAGTGAAGGAGAGTATTAGAAGTTTTAGGTCGGGGGTGACATAGGAGGCATTTAACATCCATTCATTTACTATATAGAGAGCCAATCTGAAGCCTCCTCCCTGGCCAGAGGGCCACTCCTAACCCTCCTGACTTGGAGCTTCTTGTCTGGTCCATCCCCATCCTGAGGGCAAGAGAGGAGAGAGTGGAAATTGAGAGAAGGAATTTCTTCATTCAGGCAGGATCAGAACCCCCAGCCTGAGGAGGACAGCAGGGAGCTGAGGAGTCTTGGTCCTGACAACTGGTTCCATGAGCTTGGGCCTCAGCCCCCTCTGCTGTTGACTGACCCCAAGTTCTTTCCCTGTCTCCCTCCAAGATTGTCCCATGGGGTACAAGTGAAGGTCAATGGGTGAAACTGGATATAGAAAACTACATTTGCCAGCAATCCACACTGGTGGACATTCGTTAGGCCTCAAACAATGAGTCCTTTAAACCACAGACCCCATGAAGAGACTATAAACCTTTGTCAGAGAATCTTCAGGCCAAGACCCAGAGCAGAGGGCTGAGGAGTGCACGGGAGGTGGAATCCTACAGAGAAATGAAGTGGAAGGCCCCTGGACAGTACTTGGGAAAGGCACTCAGGCACCATGTCTGCAGGAAGCTGTGTGGCCTCAGGAGAATGAAGTCTGACAACTAACATCTCTAAACTTCTCTGCACACACCTGGGTTGATCTGAGGAGAATGGAACAAGAAGATGGGCTGGCTGACTGCCCTTCCTCCCCATGCCATCACAAACTTCCCAAGACAGCATCCCTGGACACCTCGGGCTTTGCCTCCACCAGCCCAGGCACCTCCGCCAGCAGAGGCTTGCTCAGCTTCATTCCCCGAAGCTCAGGATCCTTGTCTGCAAAATGGAACAGTAGTGATGCTGGGAGGCTCCAAGAAGATAATGGAGGCTCAATGCTCAATACAGCACCTGATGCCAGAGAAAGGCCATTATTAGTTATGACTATCATCGCCTCTGTGATTATTTCCACCTCTACTGTTACCCCCATCACCAGAACAACCCACACCACTGTATTGGCACCCCCCCCATCATCATCTCCACCCAAACATCAACAACAGCCACCATGACATCCACTTCCATCTCCACTACCGTCATTATCGGCTCCACTAATACTTCAGTGATCATCCCCATCCCCGTCACCTCGTTCACATCATCACCACCAACATCATTACTGTCACTGAGGCAGCTCCCAGAGGGCAGAGATTTAGGGGAAGGCTCACCAGAACCAGATGTCAGACTCCTCCCAACCCCAAATTCACAGATGGGGCCAGAAAAATCCAGGTCCTTTCCCAGGGTTAACCTACTAATCAATAGCAGAGAGTCAGATCTTAGATCTGATTAACAGCCCAAAGTTCTTTCTATGGCCTGGAAATGAAACTCTACCACTCTGCCCCAAAGCCTCGATTCACTTATTCATCTGCCAACACATATATACATATAAATATTTTTAGTTTAAAGGATAAGGAGCAAGTCAGGCATGGTGGTGCATACCTCTAATCCCAGTACTTGGAGGCTGATACAGGAGGATTGAAGGTCAGCCACAGCAATGTAGCAAAAGTCTCACTATTCTAAGGAGACCCTGTTTTTTTTTTTTTTTTTTTTTTTTTTTTTTTTTTTTTTTCGGTACTGGGGATTGAACTCAGGGGCATTCTACCTCCGAGCTACACTCCCAGCCCTATTTTTTATTCTAAGTTGTGGAGTGCCTCACTAGGTAGCTGAGGCTGGCCTCGAACCTGGATCCTCCGGTCTCAGCCTCCCGAATGCTGGGATTATAAGCGTGTGCCACCACGCCCAGCTACAAGACCCTGTTTTGAAACAAACAAACAAAGGACTGGGGGTGGATCTCAGAGGTAGAATGCCCCTGTGTTTAATCCCCAGTACATTAAATAAATATATAAATAGGAGCAGAATAAGTAGTATGTAGTAAAGGAAGAAATTTATAGAATGTAGAATTGCAAGAAGAGGGAACATTTCCAAATTCCAAGAAGACTGGATCCCTGAGTGCCTCCCCAACTGTCTATCCTCACACAATTCCTCTCCAGGAGGGATGACACAGCACAGGCATGCTCCAAAAATGTTTCATCACCTAGTTAATTGGTCAAGATGGCCTCCATGCTGGTGAGCCTAATCTTTCCCCCATCCTTCACCCTGACTGTATAGTGGAGGGGGCAAGGGATGGGGTTTGGCATCAGACATGGGTTTGACTCTCAGCCCCTCTTACTGGCTATGTGACCATGGACTTCTATTTCCACGGGATGGATACAATAACCATATCTGTTTCATTATTGTGAGAAAGGCTACAGGAAATGAATGAATGTCAAAACTGAGCCCAAGTGTAGGTGATGAATGGCAGCTCATACTGCTTATTACACAATCCAATCAGCTGCCCCAAGATCAAAGTAGCTCACGGCTCAAACTAATATAGCACATATTTATTACAGACACTCTTCTAAGTGCTTAACTTATACTTGCTTATTTAAGATGTTCTCTACCTGATTTCATTGTTATACAGTTAACAAAGTGGAGGTATGAGTGAGGTAAATGACCTGCCAAACCCACGCAGCGGGCAAGTAGCAGTGCCAGAAGTTTGATCCAGGGCACCAGGTCCAGAATCCTTGCACTTAAACGCACCACCCAGCTAACCATCATCAGCCAAGAAGCACCTCCGGATATCAAACATCAAATGCTTGCTGAGGCTCAAATGCAAACTAAAATAATTCAATTCCATGGCCACACGTTCAGAAATGAATTTCTTCCTGTGGCTGTCATGGTGAAGAACAGAATCTTAGCTGTCAAGAAATACAAATCCCGTCGAATGCATCTCTATGACAAGGAAAGGTATTGTCAAGAAAGGGCCTTTTTATATTTACAGCAAACACAGTGAACTTACCTGTTACTGCCTGTTATTGCTGGAATTCCAATAAGCAAACTAGCTTGGAATAGGAAGAGTCTAGCAGGCTAGACCACTGCAGGTGGTCTGCCCTTAATTGAATTTATTTGATGGCAGGCAAGAACCTCCACTCCACCCCACTATCATGTTCCAGAAGGGTACTTTGCCATGAAAATTTATTTAAATGTCAAGTTCCGTTCTCACCCATCCCAGGCTGACTCAGTCCCTCTCCATAAATACAGTCAAGAATTCAGTTTCAAAGTAAATTAGAAAATGAGTTCAGCTCCCTATTATCTGTTCATCTCATATAAGTTGGCAATGAAATTCTTGGAACAATCTATAGCTGAATGTCAGTACCAGGTGCAAAAAAATGAAATCGGCTGATGGGAAAGATACCAAAAGAGGTGCACACGGGAGCTGGGCTTTTGCTGCGTTTGATTTAGAGCTGAGGGTCCCAACTGAAATGAGCAGAGCTCTGAGGAAGGTTGAGGAGATGGTATCTGGTTTCCAAGATAGGGCTTTGTAGGGAGAACGATCAGATGAGGATGCTTCCCTGTTAATGATTTGAAAACAAAATGACTGTTGTATAACATGATAAGAATAACCCCTTCCTAGTAGGTTTTTCTTTCAATAGGGAAGAAATTGCAGAAATAGACTCACAGAATTGGGAACATTTAGTATAATTTCTCCCATCCAAAGGTAGCAATAAGCTTCAGAGATACACATTATTATACACAATAAGTGCAATGATAATGAAATTCTGCTTTAATTTTTAAAGCTTTTCCCCATTTATTTTCACATTTGTTGTCTCTTCACCACCACATGGCAGAACACCTCTAGGGTGCTGTCCCTGGCTCTCACTCCTCTCCTGATGGGCACCCCTTTATCACTCTGGCTTGAAATACAATCTCTAGAGATATGCAACTCCCAGATCAATGTCACTGGCCTCAGTAGACACCTACAGCCAGACTCATGCAGCCAGGTGCCTACCCATGTCTTGAATAGCTCATCTATGTTTATCATGGGACATATCCCTCCAGAATTAATGACCAGC
>PVLC010015430.1:0-37400 GCA_004027655.1 Graphiurus murinus | reverse complement strand
GCCGCGCTCTTTCTATGCGAGAGGTGGAGGCTTTTATAGCTGCACCGGGTCTAAGCCACGAGGTGTCTCATACAGCTCTCACCTGGCCCGGCCACGAGTCGGGCGTGCTGGTGCATGCGCTCTGGCGTGGCACAGCCCTAGGATGTTATTCACCTGCAGCTGCTTCTGGCACTCTGCCAGGCGCCATCTAGAGGCGAGGACTAGCCCGCGGAACTAGGCCCCCGACAGATAGCACATACAATTGCATACAACACATAAAGCTTGATAATGACAATAAACCACAATGCTATTGGTTTATTCATTGACTATACTACCTTTTCATTGTTATTTTAGAATGTATTCTTTTTATTTATAAAAAGGTAAAAAGCTTTGTTGCAAAACAGCATGCCATGTTGTACCGGTAGAAGCTTCACACCTGTTGTGTGTACCATGCTTTTGACTGCATTGTTTAAATCAAACATTTGTGTCAGATTTAAGGTCCTGTTGTTTTATTAGTCATGACCCTAGAAGCTGTAGGCTACACCATATAAATTTGCCAGGTAGCTTCATTGTGTAATAGAATATACCATACAGGTTTATATAAGAACACTCTATGATGTTCACCCAATAACAAAATTACCTAATGAAGCATTTTTCAGGTGTCCCCAGCATTGAGGAATGCATGCATTTATTACAATTTCTGTAATTCCTGAGCACAATGACTGCAGAGAAATCCTCCATGTGTCCTTGCTGAAGTGCTCCAAGTATCAGTGAGAAGTAGCCATTCATTAGGCAGCTGTTTGCTTAAGCTGACTATTCTGATGAAAATTACCTGCACACATTATTCCATTTGACCCCCAGGCCAGGACAATGACAGAGTCTGTGGCACTTGAGTTACCTCTGGGGTGGCGAGCCATATTGTTGGATAGATGGCTCTCTGAAAAGCTAGCCATCTTTCATGTTTGAAGCTATTAAACATGAAAGCTCATTACAACCATAATGGCTGTTTTGATATTTCCACCAATCTCTGGAGAGGTGGCCACCAGAGAGCTCTCAATGAGGCGGAAAGCATCAGCTATGCTGTGAGTACAAAGCCCAAATGGCCCATTGCTTTTCACAAATCTTACCTGCTGGGGATAATGTTAAGTACAGGGATGACTTGGCACACAGTGACCTAATTCAAAACCAACCACCCCTTGTTTTCCTACCACAAATGAGAAGATGTGTTTTCTGAATTTTCAACACATCTTAGATGACAAAGCACAATGGCTACCATGAGGTGACTACTATTTATGTACTCCAATTTCTATAATACTTAAGTATTCTAGCTTACAATACTCTTTCAAGCCCATTAACTCATATACTCATTGAAACAAACCTGGAAGAACTGAACTGCTCATTATTAACTAGTATTGTTCAAAAGAGTTTTCTGAGTTTCATTAACATTTAAATATATAGAAAGCCTATCTCCAGAGAAAAGAAGAGGAATGTTCTTAGGATTTTATTTTACTCCAGAAATAGAATGAAATGTGTTTACTAATTTTTGCTCCCCTCTATTCAGTAGATTTATGTTGTTTAAAGTCCTTCATGTCAAATGTATGAAACTGAAGGCTTGAGTCAGCTTTCTCTGTGCCTTGTAAGGTTTATGAATCTTCTTTGTTCAGGACTATTCAATAGAAAACAGTGGTTCTCTGTCCACTGTAGAGCTTGTCCTGGAAGTTTGTACAGGTGGTCTTAAGGAGAGCATGTTTCAGATAGGACTGTAGGGACATGGGAAGGACTAGATCTCCTTTGAATTCCCTAAGACTTACAGGATTACAAGATTCCTACATATAAGAATGATCTGCTAGACTAGTCAATCTTAAGTAAGTGATAGAAAAAAAAATCTAGACTTTATATATGTCTATGCTTATGTGTGTACCAATTTATGTTGATATCTCAGTAACTATATAAGTGTATATTATAGCTTAACTTAATAAGTTTATTTGAATTTGTTTTCCTCATTTTTTTTTCCTGTGTGGATTGCGTCTACTCTAATGTCTACACTAATTATTACGCATCTAAATCTTTTTGTACTATACACAACTTTGTCATGTACACTATTCCTTGTGTGCCTTAGAACAACTAAGTTATGAAGGAACATTCATTCTGTGATTGCTAATTTTCAGAATAAAGCTCAGTTTCACACCTAGACCAAGTAGGAGAATCCAAACTCACATTCTGATATAATTCCATTTCTTACCATTTTTGTTCCAGATGTAATCACCTTGTTTCCTTCACAGAACTATTGACACAGAACCAGTAAATGTGTCCCCTTGAGGAAGAAGTTCACTGTAAATAACTTCTTTTTAAAGAGAAAGGCTTATTATATTTTTATACCAGGCAACATGAGTGCTAGTTAAATACAGAATGATGTTCATGTCCCTTCTGGCATGCAAAAGGCCAGCGCCCAGGTCTTTTAAGCCCAAAGGTAAGTCAGGAAACCGGCTGCCTTCATCTTATTGGGGTGGAATTCAGCTTGTAACTGGAAATTAATAAAGTACCAGAGCAAGAAATATGTCTTTTTCTAACATCATAATCTGATTTTGTCTGCATAGAGACAATGGAGGAATATTTGCAGTTAATCAGTTTTAAATTGATACTCATTATTTCTGCAAACAGAATCATTATTTTTCCAATGAAGAAAACATTTTTTCAGTGTGACTTTGAAAAATATTAAAATCTTTGCTGTCTTTAAGATGTTTAGAAATTATCTGACATAAAACAGCCATGAGGATGGACAGGAATGGAGTTTGTTAATACCACCTTGATATTGATGCTGCTTTAACCCAGTGTCGGTGACCTGGCTGTGCCCTTCATGGCCATCAGAACCATGGTTTGCGTATTTAAGGATGTTTTATCTGTTGGAATGTTTGATGAAGTATGTAAATAAAAATACGTCTTCTTTGCAGAAATTCTGAATCAAGTGAGAAAAAATGCTTAGGAATACTCAGTAGCATGAGAATTAGCACATCATTTCTTACTGATTGGTACAGCCTGGAAGATATAGCATATCATAAGAGCTAAATTTAGATAGTTTGTCTCCCACCTAATTCCTCCAAAATCCTCTTTGACATAGGTCAGCCCACCTATGTAAGCATTTGAACTTACAGAATCTCACTTCATCAGGGATCTCCCCATTGTTGAGTCTAGGGGTGTATGGAGAGTGGTTGGAAATATTTGTAATGAAGATATTTGGTAGATTTCAGTGCACAGAGGCAGTACTGCAGAGAAGTGTATGTAGCCCAGCCACTTAGGGAACTCCCTCATTTTTACAGAGAGATCATTGAGCAAACAGTTAGGGCAGTTTAGGAGAAATATTTTAAAATAAAAGGTGAGTAATTCAGTAAAATGCATTCCTTTCTAACACTACACACTCAAGAATTTATTTTGCAGGGTGAAGAATTAAAAAACAGGAATTCAGCTGGGCATGGTGGCACACGCTTGTAATCCCAGCATTCGGGAGGCTGAGACCAGAGGATCCGGGTTCGCCGCCAACCTCAGCTACCTAGTGAGGCACTCCGCAACTTAACGAGACCCGGTTTCAAAATAAAGAATAAAAAATAGGGCTGGGGGTATAGCTCGGAGGTAGAATGCCACTGAGTTCAATCCCTAGTACCACAAAAAAAAAAAAAAAAAAAAAAGACAGGAATTCGAAGGCTCCAAATACAAAGAAATTAAGATGAAATGAAAATGCTAATTATCCTGATTTGACCATTACACATCATATCTATGTTCTGAATTACTGTACTATACCTCATAAATATATACAAGTATCATGTGTCAAGTAAAAAAAAATTGAAAAATCACTTATGAGCCTATTAGCAAGTCTCTTCTGATATTCAGGACAATATATGTGTGTCTTATTAAAAGTGTAGTCTAAAATAATAAAATTGTGTATTTTGCCATGATTGCTTATAGAAAATAGATTATCAGGAGGACAATAGTAAGAGTAAATATATAGTAAGAGATTACAATGTGCTACCCATGTGCACCTGAGGCATTTGCCAACAGGTCCAAGATAAGTGTTGCTCTGTTTCTTGTTTAAAATATTTGAGTACTGAAGCATGGGAAAGTAGAGCATCATCCTGGGTTACTATACAGTAGAACAAGACTTGTAGAGGGGAATTTTGCCTGCCATTCAAACTAAGTGAGCTCTAACATCAGAATTTAATACTACTAGGGTTAGACAACGCTTTTATGCTGATCTGCTTCCTCACTTGTGATTTTGAGCTATAGTTCTCACACAAGGGCCCTCTGCAATGCCTATATTATTTTGGGTCTGGCTAACTGGGTGCTAGTCTTTGTTTTTGTTCTTGTGCAAATGATTCATAAATGACATTTCAACAATATAGTTATAAAAATGTCTTTTCACCTCAAATATGTTCTGGAAATTGTTGGCTATGCCAAGACTAGTAAATAAGAATTATTATTTTTTTCAATCGAGAGCTCTTGGTATCTCTGGGCTTGCAATGACTTGTAAATGAAATTATTTCAATTCCATTCACTTCCTTTTTACTGAAAGAACCTGATATTTTCCCTTTGTTAGAAGAATATCTATGCACATGCTCATGAAAATCTGTGACACTAATAAAAATATGGGAATGGAATTCTACCACTGTGCCATGGCATATTGTAATCTCCTTGTGGACAAGACCTATGTATTCAAACAGTAGTACATTAGGGAATGGAATAGCTGACCAGTATGTACTTGTTGAATATTGACTGAATTATCCTTCATTAGTGGCTAAGCAACAGATCAAGTTTAACTTCTAGAGAACATCATCATTCTGTGATTAAAGAATCTGATAGATGGTCCCCATGAGTGGGCTAACAGAGATGAGAAAGTACAAGTATCTGAGATACAAAGATTCCACAGAAGGATCCAGTCATCACACTGAGACTCAAGGAGATGACCAACTGCATTGTTCACTGTCTCTGGAGAATCAAGACAGTCAGACTCTCATAACCTAGGAATATTATCTAGTAATCTAGAAGGTAGGACAGACTAGCAAAAGATTCTGAGCTTTGATCACACTTGCTGGCATAAAGTTGATGGCCATATTGTTGGGAATGAGTTCCAAGACACTCCAAGGTTAATGGCTCAGCTTCCAGCATGAAGGAAACATAAAATTCTCAGACACATGTTCCAGGTGATAGGAGACAGGGAAAAGAGCATTATCTGGAAAGCCAAGTATAGGGGTGACCACGAAAACATGACGCAAATAGACAGTATTCCTGAGTAAATCTTCTTATCTAGACCTAAGTTAATTTCTATCATGGGAATTTACTATGAATAGACCTAGCATATTATTATACTTTGAATGTGGGCACAAAATAAGACTGTAAATATAGAGGACTTTAGGCACACACCCTTATTCCTCAGGAGAAAAAAAAAAAGCCTACTGTCTACTATACTAGTAAATGAGGGCTCTGCTGTTGCCTAAAGTATAGACACATTGAGCTGTAGGCAGGATCATCTCTGGAACAGTAGAAAGCTGCATTTTCTAGAGATGATCAACTTTCTTTCACTGACCAGAGTGATCAATTAAAAAAAACAAAAAACAAAAAACAAAATTGGCCCAAGTGCAATAACTGGAAGCTCAATGTTGAACATTATCATTTCTCAGAGTTCAAGCACCTCTGTTTAAAATTTTGTCCTTGTGATCATGAGGCCTGTTTATCAAGTTTGAGTGCTGGTCATCAGAGAGGCATAAGACAATTTAGAGGATCTCAGCTCAATTGTCTCGTCTTTAAAAGTAAATAATGACAACACCTGCCATATTTATGTTGTAAAGATTAAATGAGCTTGCAAATTGCATAGCATACTGTCTCTTACAAAGCAGAGTGTTGATAGATGCTACTTATTCTTTAAACAAAAGAGTGATTAAAGACTTTAATAGCCTTAACGTAGCTGAATTGCCCATTTATCTGTTGTCAGATAGCTCTTTACTGGGACATAGCTTTGATCATGAAAACACACAGAGCAACTCCACAGAATGACAAACTTTAAAATGCTAATGTGAGCATTCATGGTCCTTTAATAGGGTTCCAAACATCTTTTCAATATTAATAATCTGCTATGCCATTTCAGATGTCCAATGTGCAAGCTGAGCAGATGGAAGTGGAGTCTGTTTTCCATCCTTGTGATCCACGTCTATCTATATCTATTTTTTTTTTCTGAGATGTTCAAGAATGCACAGCCAGCTGGCCCTCTGATACTTCCAAGAGTTCCTATACATCTCAAATCAGAATTTGGCAAGCTTTCCCTATGAAGGACTGAGTAGTACATGTTTCAGGCTTTGTGAAAGTATGGACTCTGTCTCAACTCTCCATTTTGATGAAGCACAAAAGCGGCCAGAAACAAAACATAAACGGACAAGAGTGGCATTCCAATAAGAATGGATTTTCATAAACAGGTGGTGGGTTGATTCCTAGCTTCTACTTTAAACCATCCCAGACAACTGACTTAAAAGTGCCATGTCAGGAATTTGCACTTGGGAATGAAAATTAATTCAAGGATCTGAATTCAGAAAAGCCTGAGATGCTTTTGTAATGCTTCGCAGGGTTTAGAACAGACACAGGATTGTTTTTGTCTTGGACATTCTATCAGAGTGTGATCATCACTGAAAATATAAGAAGTATAAGCTTATTAATGTCAATGATTGGAAAACAATTGAGCTCAAAAGGGCAGGAGATCCTGAAATACCACTAACCCTGGCATTATAATACTGAAGCAGTGCCCCAGTGTAATCCTAGCTACTCAGAAGGGTGAGGCAGGAAGATCACAAATTCCAAGCCAGCCTAGGCAACTTAGTGAGACCCTATTTCAAAAATAATAAATAAATAAAAAGTCCTGGGGAATTTCCTCAATGGTAGAGTCCTTCTGGCTTCAATCCCTAGTATCCTACAAGATAAAAGAAACTATGCTTCAAATTAAAATGAGAGTTTTTATTTTCAAGGACAGTTACATTTTAAACAAATGGAAAATTTTTCCAAGAGCCAACTTTCAAACTTTGTCTATCAGGGAAGTCTTCTCAGTATAAGGAAAATGCAGAGAATTCGCCACAGAACGACAGCTGAATTCATGTTTTTACTCCAATATTTATTTTTTCCAGAAATTCATTTATCTAACATATTCAGAAGAAATTCTGCCCTGTTATAAGATCAACAAAATATAATATATGACTAATACTGACATAGTACTTATACAATCTTTGTGACTTAGATAAAATAAATTGACTTTTCTGAGGTTCAATTTCTTCAGCTGAAAAATCTGAAAATGTAGATCATATTTTGAAGTGAGGTAGGGATTTAATAGGAGTTTTCTATACGAAGTGTCTTACAAAACTGAGGGTAATTATTAGATTCCTGAAGCACAGTGGCTCTTTTCCTAGGCACCTGGACTCACATTCTGTTATTACTCCTAATTACAGGTTCTAATAGATCATTGAAATTGTACATCTATGCTTTCAGCATAATTAAAATCCTATCACAGTGATTTAATCTATACATTTCTAATTCACTAATTTAAAAATGTTAAAGATACAATTATTTTTGCACCTACACTTTGTACTTACAGGTTGCAAATTGATGATAAGCACCCACAGAAGGCTTATGAGGAGGCTGGAGGGTGCCTGGCTCTTGTGGCATGAAGTGGATTCTGATCTTCGCTTGTCCATGTCTTCCACTGTGCAGACTCAGGGTGGAATACCCATCTTTTGTATATGTGTGGATATGGTTGCTAGGGCAGGGAAAAATGGATTTGATTTGGTTTATATACAGTCTCAACCATATATTCTGGATTCAGGAAGATGAACCCTGCTGAACTCTCTCTGTCTTTTTTTTTTTTTTTTTTTTTTTTTTGCTATATACTTATGGTTACAGTTTATTATGATATAGAGTAAAACCATCAAAGGCATATAATGAGAAAAGTTTGGAGGAAACAGATTACAGGCTTCCAGGTTGCATCCCATTAAGGTCACTTGAGACATGCTTAGGAATGTGTGATGACATGTGCAGTGTTTCCATCCTGCAAAGCTCATCCTAGCTTGTGTGTCCAGAATTTTTATTGAGGGTCAGTCACATAGGTGTATAGTGTCTGTGTGACTGACCACCAGAGAAAAAGCAGATGCTCATCATAAATCACAATATTAGTATATACTATTAGCTTAAACTGTCCAAGACCTCGTGCATAAAAAAAAAAGTGCATAAAAAAACCAAACAAAAACCAACAACAAAAAAAACACTCTTATCAAGCAGAATATTACAAAAGGCCAGAGTTTCATTCTCAGGAGCTAGCCAAAGGCTAATCCTGAAAAAGAGTCCATTTCGGGGAAATGTGTGGAGTTTGAACCTTGGCCTGCTGATGTGACTCTTTCCCATACAAAGTCATACAAGTTATTCAATCCAGAGTCCAAACCCAGATCAGTATGAGTCCAAGGTCTGTGCTCTTTCCATAGGTAATTTTTCATGTTTTTTTTTTTTAAATGCCAATTTGCTAATTAAAAATTACTGGCTACATTAGATGTTAGGGACTTGAACTATATACCTGTGTATTTTGATAACTAGTTCTTTTTTATTATTTTATTTTATTTAAGAAAGTCAAAGAAGATACTGAAATCTTTCTTGAATGGCCTCAACCTTATAACATTTGATCATCACTGATTTACCATTGCTTAAGTATTTTAGAGCAACACCACCTTTTTGATTGGTTTTCAGTCTTACAAAGTCTCATGTTCCTAAAAAACAAGAGTGACTTGTAGATTCATAATTTATTGAAAATTATGTTTTTATTTATCCTAATTCTTTTTGGAGACACATTTAAATAACTTTCAGTGCATTAATACAATTATCCAAAGAGATAATTCTTAATTCATACCTTTCCTGTAATGACTAACATTATCATCTAAATTTAATTATGATCACACTCATAACTATGAATCAGTCAACAGATTGTCGGTCCTGGCAGGAACAATAACAAATTGCAGAGAAGACACATACATGGCAACAGTTTGTGTGTCTTCCAGTCAGAAAATGTGCTGCCTTCATTATGATGAAAGAGGTCCAAAGCAATCAATTTGGTAAGAGGCAAGGCTGTATTTGAGGACCTGCTACTGCTCTGTACTGTTGGCAGGTTATGCATTCTGCTGCAGTAGAGTTGCCAGCCTTGGAGGTAGGTATTAATTGGTAGGTATTAATTTGCTATCTACAGATTGCAAATTCCCTAATATCATGATCACTTCATATTCATTCCTAGTAAGCAAAAAAACACAGTGATGGCTAGGACAGAAGCTGACTGGCCTCTGGATGATGCCACTTTATAGAACTGATTATTGGCAATCTCTAATCTTGAAGAGAAGTGGCATCACACACATCTCTTTAATTCCTAGTCCCCACTCCAATATTCTATCTAAACAACCTCTTCACAATTCTTGGTGCTAGTATTCTGAACTTTCAATACTAAAGCTACACATCTCCAACAAAATCATTGGTAACTAATCATGACTTAATGGGGATTTACACATATGATCCATCTTCGTCCAACAAAGTAGAAAATTATATTGGCCAACCATCTGTCCCTTGGGGTTATTTCCCATCACTTCAGTCTGTCAAGGACATTACTAACTGGAGTTTTAACTCTATAAAAATCTACTTTCTGTAATGCCAGCATGTGTACCAGAATTATGTTGAAAGCAGATTCACGAGGGGGTTCATGTTATTGTTGTCATTGTTTGTTTGGTTTCCTGCTAATCAGTGGTCATGATGTCATAAATGTGAATTGAAGGTACAAAAGTAATGTAACAAGATGGAAGTTGGTAGGATTGTGGGTCAACTGCTCATGTAGTTATGTGACTCCTACACATACAATTGTAATCTCTTATATACCAGTTCATAAAGAAAGTCTGCTCAAAATGTCAGACTTAATGGGCCACAGACACATACCATGGCAAGGAAGGACATTTCACATCACGTGGACACTCATATCCCAGCATCAGAAAAACAATCTCTTTAGAATACACTAAAATGTCAGAAACATTTTTTTTCCAAACAGAGATTAGTTATCTTCAAACCGAGTGCGGCTTTGTGCCACAGTGTAAAGACCTCCTGATTGAGGCATATCAAAAGTGTTGCTTTATAGAGATGCTTTGATTTTCACTAAATCTAGCCTATCATAGTGTACAAGTGAAAGAGGTGCTTCAAGTTGAACGTGGACCTGCTGCAGGTTGAGTTCTTTCTCTGTAGTCCATTAAAAGCTGTCAGTTTTGTGGGCAACATAGTAAATGGATTGGAGTGGCAAACTCAATGAACCTTATATGACCCCCAAAATCCAGAAAACCATCAAGAACTGTGCCATTTTTTAATTTAATTGAAGACATATTGGGATTAGCTCTTCTAAAAATGTTTTATAACATTCACTTGGAAAACCATCTGGTCCTGGGGTTTTGTTTGATGGTAAACTCTTTATTGCTGTTTCTATTTCTTTGATTGTTATTGGTCGGTTTAAATTTTCAATATCTTCTTGACTCAATTTAGAGAGGTTGTATGTGTCTAGGAATTTGTGAATTTCTTCTAGATCTTCTATTTTGTTGAAGCACAGTTTTTCAAAACAGTTTCTATCTTCTGTATTTCCATACTGTCGGTGGTAATATCACCTTTTT
Organism: Graphiurus murinus; assembly: GCA_004027655.1. NCBI lineage: Eukaryota > Metazoa > Chordata > Mammalia > Rodentia > Gliridae > Graphiurus > Graphiurus murinus. The sequence goes on along the minus strand of PVLC010015430.1, from coordinate 26,721 downwards.
CATCTCTTATTTTGGTAATTTGGGTTGATTTTTTCTTTTGGTTAGATTGGACAATGGCTTAACTATCTTGTTTATTTTTTCAAGGAACCAGCTTTTAGTTTTGTTGATCTTCTGTATTGTTTTTTTAATTTCTAATTCATTAATTTCCGCTCTGATTTTCGTGATTTCCTGTCTTCTCCTGGCTTTGGGGCTAGATTGTTCTTGTTTTTCAAGGGCTTTGAGCTGTGTCATTAGGTTATTTAATTGGTGGTTTTCTGTTCTTCTTATGGGGGCACTCAGTGCTGTAAATTTCCCTCTTAGTACTGCCTTCAGGGTGTCCCAGAGGTTTTGATATGTTGTGTCTCTGTTTTCGTTGGTTTCTAGGAATTTTTTTAATTTCTCCCCTTACTTCTTCTATGACCCACTCTTCATTCAGCAGTGTGGTGTTCAGTCTCCATGCACTTACAGAACATTGTGCTGTAAGCTTACTTTGACTTCAGAAGGAACATGCCAAACTACATCTTACAAGTCACTTGAGGCCTACACTGAGATGTGGACCATCTAATTCTCGTGTGGCATATCATGCCTTTGCAGATCCCATATATCATACTAAGACATCTAAGCTTCTTTCTATTTCCTATTCATCAGATATAATCAGTATGGTGACTCAGCATAGCCTATTAGTGAAATATTTTGTGGAAACCTACTTAGTCAAGATTCCTACAGAAAACAATAAAAAGGAGAAAAAAAGAATAAAGAAAAAAAGCTGTCATAGTTCAGGATAAGAGAGGTGGTTCTGCCCTTCCAGTAAGGTAAAATCAACAACCTTTTGATAGACTTCCAAGTTGAAATAGAGAAAAACACACTTATAAGATGAATAGCAGCAGGTCAAGTTCCAGGGCTCTGTTCACTTGTTTTAGCAAATGCACACATCTGGATTAGCAACTGTATTTTCTGTTGTTACTGATTAAGCTTATGATAATTTACAGCCATATTCCCAGGTCCATCTGCCTTTTGCACAGGCTAAGTGGGAGAATTAAATTTATTACAGAAATAATCAAACATGCATTTTTAAAATTTGATTGTAATTTTCATTTCCTCAAGATGTAGCATTGCTTCCCATTCACAGTCTTGGGAGAGAGAGTAACTCCCAGTCTCTTAGCAAAGTAGCCTTGACTGGATTGGTCGGTAAATCTATGTGGGATTTTGACAATTGCCAATTATTTGCTGGGTCATCAGGTACCCTGGACCTACTAGCAGAAGGACTTGAGCCAAAGTCTATTTGTCACCTGATTCAGCCTTACTGCTTTGCCATAAAATCAGAGCCAATAGTTAGTATCTCTGAAAAGCTCTGGCATATTTATTTTCTCAATGCACAAACACCACTGTTGAAAAGCAAATAAACAAATAACAGCAGCAGTAACAAATCATGCATGTATAATTAAACAATGTTTTGAGAAAGATTTATACATAATCATTCACAAAAGAAGAGAAAATTCCCAACTAGCTTTATGAAGCCAGTATAATTCTAACAACACAATTGGAAATACCTTAAAAGAAAGGTAAATTACAGGCTCATATTTATTTAAACATAGCCACAAAAAGCTTTCTCAGTCTCTTTCTTTCTCTAAGTTCTATCATGGCCCAGATTAGTTTATTCTGGGATTGCAGGATTGCCTTAACACGTGATAATCATTTTTGTCATATAGCAAAGTAAAGGATAAAATTATTTGATGGTATCAATAGATTCAAAATGTGCTTTAGATTAAAAATTCAGCAAGCATTTGTAGTATAAAATTTTCTTAGAAAACTAAAACAGAAATAAATTTTCTTAATCTGAAAATTAAGCAATGATTTTTCTTGACAGTAAAATTTGAAAAACTTTCCTTCTGAAACTGGAAATAAAGAAAACAAGACTATGATAATTTCTGTCTGAATTTGTACTGAAGACCTTGAGAAGAGGGGCAAAAAGATACATAAAATGCATAAGTTTTGTAAAAAAAAACCAAATATTTAGTCAATAAATGATAGCAAATCTATTTGAATACATCTATGGATCTTCACATAGATTAACAAAATTAAATGAATTTTGAGAGATTATTGGATAAATATAGACAAATAAAAGCCAATTATATTCTTGTACATCAGCACTAGAAAAATTATACTGGCTCTATTCATCAAATTATAAAACATTTCTGAAAGAAGATAAAGACTAAATAAATGTAGACATATATTCCATCAAAATCTTTACATATTTGAGAGGTTTAATAAGCTTCTTCTATGAATTTTGTGGCTAATAGTTTAACATAATAAAATAATTTTGGAGAATATGGTTGGGAGAATTGTTTTCCAAGTTATCGGTACTTAATAAAAAACACAAGACCAAAATAGTAAGCCATCTGTGCAATGATAGAAAATAGGAATTGCAGAAAATAATCACAGAGAAAGTCAGGCATATTTGGACACTTGATTTATGGCAAAGATGCTACTAGAAAACAATAAGTAAGAAACGTAGTTTTAAATAAATACTTTTGGAAATGCAGGTTATCGAAGCAGGGAAGAAATTGAAAATTGACCTTGATCTCATTCCATAAACCAAATTATTTTCCAAGTGAATTGTAAATATGAATAGCAGGAAAAAAAAACAAAAATGAAGTTTCTATGTCATATAGTAAATTGTCTTCAATATATTAAAATAGCCAAGTAATATTTAAGAAGAACACATAATATTAAAATTAAAACATACTGGTATATTTGACTACATTGAAATTAAGACTTTTTAGAATGGTATATCAGCTAGGGTTCTTCAGAGAAATTAAGCCAACAGTATACTTAGCAAAAGAGAAAACTTAAATAGCTTATTTAGAGATGGATGGATGAGTGACTTGTTAATAATTTGGATAAGGAATAACAAAGTCACAATTATTGAATTTCAGGAGACTGTAAATAGCCAGTGAAGTTAATGATATAGACATGAGCTGCACAGTGTGGGTGCAAGTGCACATGGTACCACTGCTTTGGAGGTTAGTTCAGTGCTTTCTACACATTAAAGACACACACAGGGAGAACCCTCGTACCTGCTGCTAAGTATATACCCAAAAGATATGCATGAATTTTATCACCAGGGCACATGCACAAGACTGTTTCTGGTCATATTAATCATAACATCCTTTCAGGATAAACAATGTAAACATACAGTAGAATGTATTAATATACTTTTGTAAACTTACACAAAGAAATTGCATGTGGCAGAGGGAATGAATGAATTCAGCCATCTTAAGCATATATGACTGATTTTCATAGGTATAATATGGAGAAAAAGAAGACAGATGTGTAAGAGTTCACAAAACTTACACATTACCATTCCGTATAGAAAGAGTTCCCAAAATAGAAAAAACAGAATTGTAGTAGAGTTCTATACTTAGTATTTAAGAGTTTTCTGCTTAGCTGACAGAGCAACAAAAAAAAAAAAAAAAAAGAAAGAAAGAAAGAAAAACAAGAAAAGAAAAGAAAGAAAGAAAGAAAGGAAGAAATGAAGGTCCTTGCATCAAAGCAATGGTTTCCTGTGAAGAGGGAGGTAAAGGGAAATCTTGGAAATAGGATGCTATGTAGGGGCTGGCCATTCTCCCTGCCTTGACCTGGGTGGTAGCCATGCAGGTGTGCCTTTGTACTTAATTACTAAGCTGCTTAAACCATCTGTAGTCACAGGGATGGGACCTGGTTTTGAATTCTGGCTTCCTTGAGCTTGCTCCAATAACTTCTCTGATCTGAGCTTCTCTTATCCATTTAAACAGTGTGGAGGGTGTGTGGGGCAGCTGCAGGGAAGGCAGGGCTGATGTTGCATTTATAAGGCTCCTTAGCCAAAATATTAAAAGAACATATTTCCCCTATTCCATTATTCCCTTGTTCCTCCACCCCTCCAAGACACAGATCCGACTATGCCTATCATTCTTTACCTAGCAGACAGTGAATAAAGAGGGGACCGCTGATGGTTTTGGAGTCAAGCAATGTGAGAGGGGATTGCTTTGCAAGTAGGAGAGGTTTCTTTCTTGTCAATTTTGCTTGGGGAGGAACTTACTCCCTTTGGTTACTAGACCCAGAAACCTCTCCTTAGTTTATGGATCAGACATGAGATTTTGTTAGTACAAACAGAAGTCATGAATTAGACATTTTGAAACTTTGAATATACAAGTTATATAACAATACCAGGTAATGTGTAGTGTTTTGAAGGAAATGAAGTTTGGAAGTTGTTAATGAGAATTGTGGCTATGATCTTAGGAAGCCAGTGTCAGGGAAGGCCTGGTGAGACAGAGGTATTTGATGAAGACTTAATTGAGGGAATAAATTATGCAAGAAAGGAATTCTGCATGAGAGAGAGAGAGAGAGAGAGAGAGAGAGAGAGAGAGAGAGAGAGAATATGAATATGAATGTGTTTGAGGGACAGCAAAAAGCCAAGGATGTTGATGGAATGAGTGAAAGAGTCAGCAAGAAAGGACATCCAGGGCACATACCCTAAGACCCTTTCTTTGTTGCAGCTGCAGCATAAGCACCAAGGCTCCAACATTAGGTAGTAATGGTCCTTATCTTACTTAATTTTCCATGGAAACTCTGGACTTAGATCTCTAATTGCAAGTTGCCAAAAAAAAAAAAAAAGACATACAAACAAAAAACAACTTTTTTCTCCTAGTGGAAGCTGTTACAATAGAGGACTGCAACATTAACTCAGGAGGTTAGCTGTCAAGCCAAACCTCTCCCCTTCCTGACATTATTTTTCTACAATTTATCTGAGCCTGTGTGTGCACCTATGAATGTGATCCATAGGGTAGTTTGTTTTGTCCTTAAAATATTTTTTGAGAAGTGCTTGCAGATACTAGACACTGTAGACATGCCCAGTGTAATAGAAATTGAAATCCCCTGTGTTTCTCCTTCCTAACTCCAAAGTGGCAGGAAAATAACATCATCATAGCCACAACAGCATAGATTCTGATCTCCATCACAAATCAACATTTCTTTAGTTTATTCCCTATAAGCAACTGAGAACTCCAATTTCCTGTGTATTCTCCCAGAGGGTTCAAGACCATCTGCAGAAGGTAGGTACAATAATTCTGGCTGCCTTTTATAATCCAGAATTCCCTCTAGCATACTATTTTCTGTAACTATTGGTTGAGATTTTACAGAAGCTGCTGATTTTGCATACTACCATCATAGAGCCTTGCTTGGTAGCATTGAGGGCCTCGGTTAAGAGAGCAGTGCAAGCCAGGAACCTCAGGACTATTCTCTGTTTCACATTTGACTCGTGTGACTCATATCAGGACTGTCACTGGAAATTCAAGCTACATGTGCACCAGAATTCTGTATGCATGTCACCAAGTGGTCACCTGATTGATTTGTTTATCAACAATTTTATTGTTGAACAAAGACATATTCCATGCTCTATTGTAGGTTCTGTGTCATTAGGCTTTTATTTTAACTGAGAGTGGACAGGACTACAAGGAAGTATGATGTATTATAAATAATATTATTTGGAATAAGTATTATGTTAAGATTCCAGTATATACCACAATATCATAAGAGTTGGTAGAGTAAGTCACTTAGTTACTTTCCCTGAGAATTTGTTTAAGCTAGAAAATATGCCTCTTTTCTTCTGATGGGGCAGATGACAATAAATGGTATTTTGTTATGTAGAGTCCTAGTATATCCTTGGCACTATTATTATTAATAGTGCCTCTTCACTATAGGGTTCAGAAAATAAAATAGAAAGTCATTCTAAAAATATGGATATTTTGGTAGTAAAAAACTGCTGGCTTCTGTACTAGTATATTTTTGGTATACAGCTAGTTCTGTTATAATGTCTTGTGTGGAGACTTGAATTTGTTCTAACATTATTATATTAGGAAACAATTTCAGACAAATGCTAAACTTTTTAATTGATTATATGGGATTTTGTCAGCAAGATAATCTGCTAAACCCAAGTCTATCAGAATGCAAAAAAGTTTTAACACATCATGAGTAACCTTATTACACCACATGAGTTATGAACCACACCCATTCACAGGTGTACAGTGCTCTCTCTGATTTTAGGTAAACTTCTTCTACCATTGGAACTCTTCAAGTATGCTCTCTGTGTTTTTTAAGGTAATGTGACTTATTATAGTCCATAGCCATTCAAAATATGTAAAAATACTATGATTTTTATTACATCCCTTTCATTTTATTTTATTTTTTATTGGTGCATTGCTATCATATATCTTTGTGAGGTACAAGCTGGTAAAGGCATACATGCACACATTTCTCATTTAACCCTTCTCCAATTCCCATCCCACTCCCTCACCCTCCCTCTTTCTCAAGTTCAGTTTAGTGATTGACTTTGATATATTTGTGAAAGTACATCATGTGCATTAGGGTGTTTCCCTCACTCCTCATCACCTTCAGTTAAGTCACCTTCTTTCTTCACCTAAGGTTTCTCCTTCTTTGTCTAGAGTCCCTCTATGTCCCACTTTCTCCCTAGCTTCTGCATATTAGGGAGAACATCCAATTTTTTTACTTTTTATGACTGACTAATCTCACTTAACATAATGTTTTTCAGTTCCATCCATTTCCCTGCAAATAACATGATTTTGTTCTTTTTTTATTTTATTTTTTTATTTTTTTTAGCATGGATTTTTATACATTTCTTGGGTGATTTTGTTCTTTTTTATGGCTGAGTAAAATTCCATTGTGTACATATGCCAAAGTTTTGTAATTCTTCACTGTTGATGGACATCTTGGCTGGTTCCATAGTTTGGCAATTGTGAATTGTGTGCCTATAAACATACATACACATGCATTGGTCTGATAGTTTGATTTCCACCCTTTTGTGTAGATACCCAGAAGTAGTACTGCTGGATCATCTGGTAGGTTCATTCCTATTTATCTGAGGATCCTCCATACTGTTTTCCAAAGTTATTGCACTAATCTGCAATCCCACCAACATTGTATTAGGGTTTCCATTTCTCCACACCCTTTCTAGCATTTGTTGTTGTTTGTGTTTTTGATGCTTGCCATTTAATTAGGGTTAGGTAAAATCTCAGGGTAGTCTGTAAGTCACTGATGAAGATTTGAAGTCTTCCACCTTCAAACCCATTTTTCTTAGAAGTTTTGAGGACTTTAATGTATAACTTAATAGGTAATAGTGATTTGGGGAACACAGTTCTCATTGAAGCAGAACTGATTATAGTAATTTATTAATTCAATCATACATTTTTTACTCAACAGCAAGTAGTAAAATCATTTTAACAAGACATGGTGACATGTCTACAATCACAATATTTGGAGGCTGATACAGGAGGATCACAGTTTCAAGGACAGCCTTAGAAACTTAGTGAGTTCCTCAGCAACTGAGCAAGATACTGTTTCAAAATTTAAAATAAAAGAAAGAAATAAAAGAAAAAGGCTGGGAGTGTAGCTTGCATTTGGAATTCCCCTGGGTTCAGTAGCAATATCAAAAAATCTTCATTAAAAACCATGAGTTGGAATATCATACTTTGGGTCTAGCCAGTGAGATTTCATAATTAACTCTCTTACTTCCTTGGATAGCAGTTGAACATTCAGCTCAGCTCTCAGCCTAGGAATGGACTCAGGAAAAGGGAAGCTAAGCAATACAAAAATATTACTTGAATTTCTCCTAGGCATTATATGAGTTAAACTCCAGGAAGCATATTTATAAACTCATTTGTAATAGTGAAGAAATAAAACCTGAACCATGAAATCTTTAGTGTATTTACTTTTTCATACTTATACATTTATGACCTGGTGAAATCAGGATTTCTAACTGTATTTCATCAAGTTCCAAAGCACATGATATATCACCCTAGCTTCATTTTTGCTTCAATACAATAATTTAGATTCTTCTTCTTCTTCTTCTTCTTCTTCTTCTTCTTCTTCTTCTTCTTCTTCTTCTTCTTCTTCTTCCTCCTCCTCCTCCTCCTCCTCCTCCTCCTCCTCCTCCTCCTCCTCCTCTTCTTCTTCTTCTTTTGTGGTACTGGCGATGGAACACAGGAACATTCTAACTCCAAACTACACCCCAGTCCTATTTTTTATTCTTTATTTTGAAACAGAGTCTCACTAAGTTGCAGAAGGTCTCACTAAGTACCTGAGGCTGGTGGCGAACCCAGATCCTCTGGTCTATGCCTCCCAAGTACTGGGATTACAAGCGTGTGCCACCATGCCCAGCTACATTTAGATTCTTAATGCTGAACTCACAATTTTCTATAAAGAAAATTTTGGGAAAAAATATTGTGTATGAATAAGTCACTTGTGACTTTAACATTTTAATATTATGGCTACAAATGTAGTAGTTTGAAAAAAATCAGGTAGATACCAATTGTAAGTCAGATTGATATCTCAGTGTCTATTGCAGAAGAAGAATAGGAGAGAGCAAAGGAGGAAAGCAGAAGGGAAGACAAACAAAGACAGGCAAGAAGGATGTAAGTGAATAAATAAACTATCGCTTATTTGCGGTTTATGTTTCATATCCAAATTCCTCACCATCTGTGCCATCAGTATGTGGAAAGCAACGTGGTTTCTTTGTCAGAATAAATTACCTTGATTATTCATGCTGATGAATCCCAGGACTCACTCCTTGTAATACAAAGGATTTTATGGTCTCCAGCCAGTGCTTCAGATCTAGAAGAGCATACAGACCACGAAGGTTAATTACAATATCCCACTAATTGTGTTTCCTTGTCCTGTACCACATAGAAACAATGGAATGAATGCGCCTATAATTAAGGCTTGAAAACTCTCCACTGAATCAGCAATGAAAAAATCATGATGCAGAAGGCCTCAGATGAAGAGAAATCATTGTCTTTTCATCTTTAAAAGAAAAACCTATCTCTGACAAACAACAGCGTATTCTTAGATTCCAGATCAGGCCTGCAACTTTTGTGTCTTATAGAATGATCCTTGCACTTGGAACAGTTAGAAGTGGGAGGCATTCACATCCTTAAATAACACTAATAATGACATTATCACAGTACTTCAGAGTGAAATCAAGTCTCTTTGTTCTGTTATTTGGCCTTTATTTATAATTATCATGCCACCCAATAGGAATGAAGTGAAGCTCTGTATTTATGCAACTATATCTTTAAAAAGAGTGCAAATTAGTATTAAAATGCAAAATGTATGTAAGAAAATGTTATAAAAAGATGCAAGAGTCCTTTTTTATATTAAATCAAATTTAATTCAGAGTCACAAACTCTAACAATTTCTTCCTATTAATGTGTAAAATACCACTGTTGGAACTAAAGCCATCTGAGTACCAATTTTATCTTGCTGAAGATTTCTCTTATAAACAAAAGGAGAAATGAAACAGACGACTTTAAGGAGCCAATTATTTCTAGAGGCTTGTTGTGTGAATGAAATCCATTTTAGGTTTATCCTGGTACTTATGTAAACCAGCTTCACGGTTTGAAAGAACCAACTTACAGATGTCCTCAAGTGAAGTGGCTAAATGGCGTGATTTCAAAAATAAAAGACTTTGAATATGTGATTAGTTGGCTGTTCCTTATTCAGTCATTGCTCTATCTAGCTTTGAATTCACCTCACTTCTTTGAATATATGTGTTCCATATCTATAAATAGCAATGTATAGCATTTTCAAAGTTCTTTAAGTAATAAATCTGTGGTCATTTTTACTCTTATCAATTGGTTGCTTATTCTCAATACATTCAGTGGTTGGTACTGTTAAAAACAAGTTAGCAGTTCTGGGTGCCAATAGAGGTGTTGCTCAAATTACATGTCCACACTACATGCATTTATTAACTCTGTCTCTCCTTCTTCCTGAACTGATGTGTAACAAAACAAATGAGACGCATGAAGCATTTGCCTGGTGAAAGTGAGAAGCACTACTTTTGATCATCAAATTTGACCCCAAGTCTGAACCTGTGTCATCGATACAGGAGATGATTATTCTGATTTATAGATTACAAATGAAGACCAGAAAGATTAAACGCTCATGATTAGATTATCTATCACTTTCTAGCACACTCAAAGTTAAGATCTATGTCCATCTGAGTTCAGATAATAAAAATAAAATAAGCAAAATTGCTAAGAACAAGTTACTAAGCTTTTTGGCTGCACCATGAATAACTCAGTCATCAGCAAAATTCTAAGATTCTAGATCTCCGTTTCTTATCCATCAAAGGGAAAGGTTACTCTTACTAACTAGGTACTGCCTGAGTGTATGAGAGTATTGTCAAATATAAGCTAAGAATGCTTCTACATTTGAAAATTTAAAAAAAAACATCAAAAAGGTAATTTAATGACAAGAACATTACACGATATTCAAAATTTAGCATCTATAAACAGTTTCACTGAAACACAGCCACACTCATTTTTTTACATATGATCTACACCTGTGTTCCCACATAATTGTAGAGTTGAGACATTACAACATAGGCCTATGGCTTGCAAGTCTACAGAATTACCTCTCTGGCCCTTTACAGAAAGAATTTGCTATCCCTATTTTATATTGTTGTTTCCCAGATTTTTTTTTTAATTTGAGGAATACCTTTATGAATTTTTCCGTAATAGCTTATTACTATTGCTTATTATTTTAATAGCAAAACATTCTATTCAGTAAAATAAATGTATTTATTTTTAAAATATTTAAATCACTTCAATATAATGTCATTATTAAAAGTAAACATGAAATAAGTGCATATTTCTTAAATTCACTTATGAATATAGCAGGAAAGCAATTTTTATTAGGTCCTGTGCTTGGTGTAATGTAATTAGAAAGCACTTAAAAAATCAGGATAGTTTATTTATCATGAATACAGATGTTGCTGCTAGTTTTTTTCTACTGCAAGTTTTGGAGAGATAGCATTGCCTCCTGTCTTCACAGCGTATCCATCAGGGAACAAGTTGGGTTGAAGGATTTGTTATTTACAAATGAATGAAGAAAGGAGTGAAGAAATATGGCAATCTAAATGACATAAAAAGCACAGATCTGAAGGATTGCCAGCTGAATTCTATAAGACCTTTACAGAATAACTAAATCTACTACTTCACAAGTTATTCCATGAAAGTGAAAGAGATGAGTCCTTCCAAACTCCTTTTATGAAGCTAGTATCATCTTAATAGCAAACCAAATAAAGATTTCTCAATAAAACAAACTTACAGACCAATATGTTTGATGAGCATAGATTCTAAAATATGCATTCAAAACCATATGAAGAAAATTGTATACCAGGACCAAATTGGTTTCATTCCTAGGCATGAAAGGCTGGTTCAACATACACAAATCACTGCATACCATTTACCAAATAAATAGAACTAAGGAGAAAAACAATCTCATGATCATATCAATAAATTCTAAAAAAGCACTTGATAAAACCCAACACCCATTTATATTAAAAATGCTGCAAAGAATCAGAATAGAAGGATCTTATCTCAACATCATTAAGGCAATACATAATAAACCCAAAGCCAACATCATACTGAATGGCGAAAAACAATAGTAATTCCCTTTAAAATCATGTATAAGACAAGGCTTCTCAATATCATCACTTCTTTTCAACATAGTATTGGAGATTCCATTCAGAGAAATAAGGCAGAATAAGAATATCAAAGGAATTCAAATAGGAAAAGAAGAAATGAAATGATTTCTATTTGCCAATGACATGATCCTATACTTAGAAAACATAAAAACTCAACCAAAAGACTTCTAAAGCTGATTAACAAATTCAGCAAGTAGCAGGTTGCAAAATCAATCTAAAAAATTCAGTAACTTTTCTATATGCTAATCATAAATCCACTTAAAAAGAAGTCCAGAAAATAATTGTATTTACAATAACCTCAAAAACAATAAAATAACTGGGAAAAAATCTAATCAAGGAGGTCATAGTCTTATACAATGTAAACCATAGAACACTGAAAAGAGAAATTGAAAATCTTAGAAGACAGAAAGATCTCCTATACTCTCTCTGCATGGGAGCTGGCCACCTGAAAGAGCTGGGGAGCCTGGATGTGAAGTTTGAGGTAGTTTCAACTCCTGCTTCTGTCCTTTGTCCCTCCTCAGAACTGTGGGTTTAAAAGATATGTTTTAGCAAACAGGAGCGCCTGTTTCTTTTTTTGTTTTGTTTTTTCCTGAAAAGGATTTTTGAATACCATAGACAAAAATGTAGGTGCCCTAGTGGTAACTGTGCCCCAACAATGACCATGTGGTGTTCTTGGAAGCAGCTTCTGGGGTGGGTAGGGAAGTTACGGCTCTGGGAAGCCCAGGGGCCAATGTCCAGCGTGAAAAAAAAAAAAATCCAGGAATGTGTAGGGAGTGGGACGAGCCAGGGGGACTGGATGCAAGAGGCCCAGGACAAAGCGGGCTTCACTTCCAGTGCTGGCTGGAACAACTTCCCAGATTTATTATCATTGCAGAAGCTAAATTTGACCTTTCCTAATATCTCACCACCACATAGGTGACTTCTAAGATTCTTCCAGTTTATTCCATTCTATCCTTTAAATTAGAATGCACAGATGGTGTGAAAACCAGAACCTAAAAAGGTCCTCATTAGAATGTATGCTTCCTAAGGGCGTCCACAGCTATGTGCCTAGTGCTCGTCATGCGGTAGACAGCTAAGAATTATAACAAGTCACATAGTCTTAATAACACAAAAGGCAGATGGTGCCCAAATCATTCAGGCTTGGTTTGAAAATGTTCCTTTAGTTTAGCTTCAATTTGCCAAATAATATGTTAATGAACATATCGTGTATCATCTCTATATATTCCCAAACTTAATCGGCTTACTGTTCCTGTTTCAGAAAAAAAAAAAAAAAAAGAAAGAAAGAAACTCACTCAGCTCCCTTCTGGGCACTTACACTACCTCCCTTATTTTTATTCAAGTCCCCAATTACATGGGAGTCAACTTTGAACCCCCTGGATCCTTCCAGCATACCACCCAGTGAAGTGGTATCTCTGAATTTCAGAATCTATGTGTCCTAGACCATTGGGATGATTGTATGGTTTTTAAACCTTCATGTTTTAATTGTGTTATTTATAATCAGTTACTTCATATACAAATATATACGCATACATGGAAACACATATGTGAACACATACATGTATACATGTGCACTAGTAGAATGCCACCTGCATGGCAACCACTCGTGCAGTATTTAATAAATACATCATAAATAAATGCATGACATATACATATGTGACCATATGTGTCTCTGTGAATAATTTTTCAAACCAGACTTCTTTGCATGTCCACTGACAGGTGGGGAAAAAAAAAACAGATTATCCAATCCATTTTACAATAAATCTTTTATTCAATACCTGACATCTCTTCAAAATCTATGAGAAGTGATTAATAAATGCTTAAAAGACAAAGACATGCTTTGTTCCCTGCTATTTATTTAAATAGCCCACTTTAGCTTCCAATCAAGATGGAAATTAATGAGACTCGCGTTGAGAGCCCACACTTTAAAAGCATCATATGAAAAAGCACTGGAGCATAGGCACTCTCTCTCCTACACACATCCACACCGCCCGACCTTGTCTTGGACATATCCTCAGCCTATTATGCTTTTAGAATGAAAAGCAAGCGGCATATTGTAAAAATAATTTTAATATGCAAATAATCATTCAGCCTGAAGGCAGTGATATTTGTGTTGATGCCTCTGTAATCACTCAGTTGTCCAGACAGGACTTCAATAGAGGGCTTCTAATTCCCAGTTCAGGATGTTTGTGGTATAAGATGCAGACCTCTACACTAAAGTTACACTTGTGTATTGAAATCATTGCATACCCTGTCACAGAGGGATGAAGTTTAGTGATCCATAATTAAAGCATGTTCTGTAACACTGTTCTAAATGAGCAAGCCCTGAATTGGCATTGCCTGTTAAACTCCGTATTTCAGACCATCTCAAACATCATCTCTGGAATTTCCAGAAATAGATCTGTAGATATGACTAAGGATCTTGCTAAGTTGCTGAAGCCAACCTCAAACTTACAATCCTGTCTCTGCCTCCCAAATATTGGAACTACAGGTATAAACCACTGCGCCTGGCTTCTGCTTTCCTTTTGAACAAGATTCACACTTCAGTTTTTGATTATACTTTTCTATTCTCCCATGGAGAGCACATCTGGTTCAGCTCAATTCTAGCATCCTGTGTTTCAGCAAAGCCTTCATGACTGATAACCTTTCCCGGTTCACTCTAGCCCCAAAGACTGAAGTTGAAACCTATAGAGTCAAAGGATGCTCTTTAAAAAAGTTCAATGGGGCATGATGAACAGCAGGACATGCAAGATTATGTCTAAAGCCTAGAGATTAAAGCCTTTTCAAATTCATGTAATTAAATTATTTCAAGGACCTGTGTGTTCTCACTCTTAGACTGATGTCAAGTTAAACAAAAATCCTTAAAAAATGTGCTTGAATAGAAAATACACTTTTTGGGGGGTGAGAATTACAAGGTAGCTCTCTCTCTTTTTACTCATTCACCTGGATGCTCCAATGATTATCTCACCAAAGGGGACTACTGGCATTTGTCAACAGCAACCCTCCTAATCCCCAGTTCTCTGTGTTTTTCTCCTTCCCCTCTTCATAAGCGAATTTAATTACTAAGAGGGCTAGATTCCACTTGCACTGACAAGGCTGAGGAAACAGAGAAGATGTCTGATTTGGCCCCAGTGTCTCATTGCCAATGATTAGTGTTCCCGCATCCAGATGGGTTCCAGGAGCGTAATACTCAGAAGTCGGTTAGCTCAGCTCATGCCGAGTTCTTTTCAGAACTTCCTTGGCAAAAAGGAAAATGGATCAATTACCTGAAAGAAACTTCAGAAGACCCTCTCCTGTCCAACCCACACTGACAATGGCTAATTCTCACTGAGATATTCCATTCAGCACAAAGACTAGCAAACTGAGGCCACAGGCCGAATTTGTCTCATTATCTGTTTTTATAAATAAAGTTTTATTAGCATACAGCCATGCCTGTATTTGTTTATTTTATTGTATTGTCTATAGCTACTCTCCTCTTATAATGGCCAAGTTGAATAGTTGTGATTCTATGGTACGTGGATTCTAAATTTGAACTATCTGACCTTTTACTGGAAAAGTTAGTTATCTCCTGAGTACGGTCTTGTTACCATTCTTGCCTTTTCTTATTAGATTGGCTATGTATCAGCAGGCAGGGCACCTCTGTTTTCTTACCCAATTTGTTCTATTTAGGAGATAGATCTGTCAGGTTATAGGTAATAAATAAGAATTCATAGCAGGCAGTTCATTAAAAGAGATTTAATATGGAAAGTTTGATCTAGGTATGGCAATAAACCTCAAAACATAGGTGTCTTAGGCTGCTGCCTGCTTCTAAGACAGAATACTACAGACTGGGTAACAAACAAAGAAAATGAATTAATTTTTTACAGTTCTGGAAGCTGGAGAGTCCAAGATCAAAGGCCTGCATCTGGCAAAGGCCTTACTGCCTTGTGACATGGCAAAAGGACAAGTAAACATGCAGGATACAGAGCCAAACTTGTTTTAATCAGGAAGTCACTCCTCAAATAAAGCATGACTCCATTCACGAAGGCAGAGTGCTCAAGCCCTAATTACTTCTTAAAAGGCCCCAGCTCCTAGTACTGTTGCTATGGCAATTAAATTTCAACATGAGGCTTGGAGCCAAAATTCAAACCAGGGCAAATGGATGGACTACAACCCCTCGGTTCTACCAGAAACATGTCAGAGCCAACTTGACATGCTGGGAGCCCAGACCCTGGAATGAAAGCCAGCATGGGGTGGAGGGAAAGAACAGGGCCACTCAAGCCCCCTCCAAAATCAGGAGAGAAAGAAACCACCTGGTCTCTCTCCTATTGGTTTCGTACTCACCTCAACTCCTCCCTGGTGTTTAACTAACTGGGAAGTGAGTGAGCAGGGAAGTGGGGAAATGGTTTGCAGGTGTCACAGTCCTGCAAAGAGGAGCAGAACAGGGCACAGGAATCGAGTGGACTATTGATTTTTCTCTTCATCCCCAGGTGCTGGTACTTTGATCCTCTGGTTTAGGGCTTTGAATCTGAGGTAGAATCTTTCCTGTGGTAGTTTATATTTTATTTACTTAGGCTGCAAGAATTCCACTTTCATTAAGACTAGCATGCTGTTTCTGTTCCTTAACATTCTTGTCTGTCTTCCATGAAACCACCGGAGGAGATTGAAACTAGAGAGGGAAATTGCAAGGCAGTGACACACGTTCTGTTTCCTGCCAAGAGATGCTGCCATGCTAATAAATTTGTTAACTTCCACATAAGTTCAGGCTCTAAATGCCAGGATTCCCTATAAACCAACAATTGAGGGATTTTTTTTAAAAAATGTGTATCTTTCAATTTTATGTTAGATGTTTGAGAATATGCTAGATGGCTTTGCTCAGCTCAAAGACTGGTTAAGAACACTGAAGTGAACAAGACACTGTGAAGTAATGAGAGAAGAACAGGGCTCATGAAAGATGCACAGGTCTGGGGAGGCCAAGAACAGAAAGGCATTCATGCTGCCTGCCAAGATGGGGAGGTATTCAAGAAAGACTGCGGGAGAACTGGCAGTGATGACTACAATTGAAGAAATCAGTCCTACTCATCTTGAGACACAGAGGACAAGCATTCCAGGCTGAAGTAACATGTGAACAAGTGCAGGGTTGTGACAGTGCATGATTTGGGAACAAATGATGAGAAATCTGTCATAAATGGAAGCAAAAGCTACTTAACTTGTTGGCCTATTTTTGTAGCGACTAAGGTTTTTGCAGATGTAGTCCATTATTTTTCAGGCCAATCCCATGTGCATTCCTAAGCCCTTCCTGATGAAAAGAAGCAAAGGTGAGATGAGATTTTTTAAAGGACACCCTCCAAGACAGAGCCCTGGAGGACTGGCTTCAGCAGCAGGACTTCCAGAGGCTCACCTCCTTGGCCCCAGTCCCAGCCATGCCAGAGGAGCTATATCCAGCTGCCCTTCCCTGTTCCTGGCTCTTGCTCCTCTTCCAGGTGGTTTTGGAGCTACACCCAGGTCCCTGTCTCAGACCTTGGTCTCACTTAGAGTTGTGACAACCATGTTTCCTGGGATTTTTCAATATCCCCAACTATCAGTCTCTGTTCTCTTAACTAAACATCAGTTCTGGAACTAGAGGAATATTTTATGGGGAAAAAAGCACTTATCGGGACCCCAGGCTGAACCCTCAACCGTGAGGCCCCAATAAAGACGATGACTGGACGTTGCTGGTTCAAACTTCTCTTTATTATCTCTCTCTCTCTCTCTCTCTCTCTCTCTCTCTCTCTCTCTCTCTCGCATCGAGGATGCTACCCAAGCAGTAATAGTAACCATTCTCTTTAACCCTGACAGTAACCGTCTCTCTAACCGCAATTGCTTCTCTCACCCCACTCTCGTTCTCTGTAACTGTTCCTCACAATAGTACCTCCCCAACAATCCCTCTCTCCAGCAATCAACTTTCCACCAGCAACCCACTAACCACCAGCAACCAACCAGCCTCCCAGAAACCACACCACCCAGCAACCACACCACCCAGCAACCACATCTCGGACGAGAGGTGGAGGCTCTTAAAGCCGCTCAGGGCTTAAGCCACGAGGTGCCTCATACAGCTCTCACCTGGGCTGGCCACGAGCCGGGCGTGCTGGTGCATCCGCTCTGGCATGGTGCAGCCCTAGGATGTTACCTGCAGCCGCTTCTGGCACTCTGCCAGGCGCCATCTAGAGGCGGGGTCTTTCCGGCCGGGCTAAGACCCCAACAAGCACTGATATTTGAAAATATACTGCAAAACAGAAATTGAGCTGGGCATGGTGGTACCTGTTTGTAATCACAGTACTTGGGAGACTGAGATGGGAGGATCTGGGTTCAATGCCAGCCTCGGCTACTTAGTGAGGCCCTCCACAACTTAGTGAGACCCTGTTTCAAAAATAAAAGAATAAAAAAATGGGCCTGGGGATGTAGCCTGGAGGTAGAATGCCCCTGAGAAATTGGTAGGCTCTTTCTCCAATGTTTTTTTTTTTTTTTTTGTACTAAGGATTGAACTCTACCACTAATGGCTGATATACTCTTCTGACCCCTCTTTCTTTTTTATTTCTTTCTTTATTTTTAAACAGGGTGCCTCTAAGTTATCCAGTGCAGCCTGTGATACTACTGTCTCTGACTCCCAAGTACTGGAATTAAAAGAAGGACAGGTTATTGTTTTATTTGAAGGTCATGACAGGTTTTGCATGTTCTGACATGTTTAGGAACTTTGGAAGAAAGTCACTGGAAATAAGAGTATTTGGTAATTGAAATGGGCAAAACTTCTGTTCGTGTACCTACCTGATGTCTCACTATCATTGTGGTTATTTCAAATGTTTTAATACAGTTCACAGGGATTTATATGGTTTATAAAGTTAATCAAAACATTTAAATCCCTGGAGATCCATCTCTATCTACCTACCTATTTGCATTTTTATTTTTATTTTATTTTATTTATTTATTTATTTTTTTTGCGGTACAGGGGATTGAACTCAGGGGCTTTCTACCTTTGAGCTATACCCCCAGCCCTGTTTTTTATTCTTTATTTTGAAACCGGGTCTCACTAAGTTGCGGAGTGCCATCACTAGGTAGCTGAGGCTGGCCGGGAACCCGGATCCTCTGGTCTCAGCCTCCCGAATGCTGGGATTACAAGCGTGCACCACCATGCCCAGCTTATTTGCATTTTTAAAATATAACAAAATAATGAAAGTGGAAAAAAAGGACAGTTCCTGAGCTGATTTTCTGTCAGGAAGTATGCAATTGTTTCTTGAGAGTTGAATCCTTTGAAATCATCTCAATAAATCTTTTTCTTGTATCTCAGTGGTCAGGCAGATTAAATGATATTTTTTCAAAACTGTGCTGTGTTTTAATTACAAGATAATCCATGGTAGATTGGAAGTAAATTCCTTTCCCAGTTGGACAATATGTCAGAACTGGCAGGCTTTCCCAATACAGTGTGTATCCTGGGTCTCTTACTATCTGTGTCATGTGTACCTGAGCCCTGATCTTGAAACTTAAACTTTTATTTCTGCTGCTTGTCCATAAGTGTCTGAAAAATAACACAAGTAGGCCTCTTCCGGGGGGGCACAAATAAAACTTTCATGTAGAAAATGCAATTCATTATCTCAGTTTTATATTGGGCTTCCATTGGTTACCTAACTATGCATACCAATGCAGCCTCCCCTACAGGTTCAGGTCTATCTGAGTCCCCAGTCTTCTTGTAAACAATAAGAAGAGGCGATCAAAGAAGACACGTATATCTATCATCCTGAACTTATGCCATGTTCATGTTATGATGTGAGAAGATACATATATTTACTGTTCTGCTCTTAGGGTATGTCTTACACCATGGCTGAGCTATGCATGAAAGATAATAGAAAAACTACCATTTGTTAGAACTGTTATAACCTAGTACTATATATATATATATATATATATATATATATATATATATATATATATATATATATATATTAAAATTGGTTCTCATACAATCCAGAGAACATAAATATCTTCATGCAAATAAAGATTTATGTGTCCTAGTCTATTCAAGCTTCTGTGACAAAATAATATATAACAAATAATTAATAAACAATGAATTTATTGTTCACAGTTCTGGAGACTGGGAAGTCCAAGATCAGGGTGCCCACAGATTCATTGTGTGGTGAGGGGCCCATTCCTCACAGATGGTACCCTTCGTGTGTCTACTTGTGGCAGAGGAGCAAAAGAGCAACAAGGTCCCTCAAGCCTCTTTAATGAGGATGCAGACACTACTCATGAGAACTGTGTCTCTATGACCACATCACTTTCCCAAATCCCTACTTTCTATAGCCATCACTTCAGTTATTAGGTTTCAACATAAATTTTGAAAAGACTTGACTATTCAGACCTTAGTACTATGTTAAATGAATTACAGCTTAGTGAGATTAGGTAAAAATCTAAAGCACATCACCAGAAGGAAAGGAGTAATCATCGAAACCTGAATCTTATTCCAAGAACACATTTATTCTCAATAGAGCATTCTGCCCCAAAGCTAGAATAGTCTTGCTCCTCCTCTTCTTCAGTGTCAAAGGTGTATCTCTTAGAGGAGCATCTTGAGGTTTTTGCTTCCCAGGATGTTTAGAGCTTTGCCAAGATCACAGTGTTTGGAGTCTCATAGAGGTAGTTACTCAAAACATTGTTATTTCCATTTTATAGATGAAGAAACAGAGGCCTACAGAGCTTAAGAAAACCCCAGAGAGCCGGGCGTGGTGGCGCACCTTGTAATCCCAGCATTTGGGAGGCTGAGACCAAGCCTCAGGTACCTAGTGAGGCCCTCTGAAACTTAGTGAGACCCAGTTTCAAAATAAAGAATAAAAAATAGGGCTGGGGGTGTAGCTCTGAGGTAGAATGCCCCTGGGTTCAATCCCCAGTACCGAAAAAAAAAAAAGAAAAGAAAAGAAAAGAAAACCCCAGAGAACAGCAGTAAGAAGAAATTGCTGCGCTGTATATACTATTTCTGTCTCTTGTGTAACCCTATTTCCATCCTATAATTTCACTGCACTTCATCAGGGATGCAGTATCTTTGCTTTTTTTTTTTTTAAATAGGACTGCTTATTACTTTATCTGATTTTTACATTTTAATTTTTGCTTGAAAATAGCAAATTGACTCAATTCAAGGGCATTTTTGCCATCTCCCAGTCACAGCCTTGTTCCAAAGAATCTGGGCTATATTAAGTTTTCTTTTCTCAGAGGACAAGAGTCTTATAACCCATCACTAACACAGTCACAGCAGGGAGACATTTATAGCATTCAGTGTAAGGAAGGGTAATTAAAATGTTGTTGGTATGAATTTTTTGCCTTTCCCCGAGTTTGTTTCATACATACTGTGCCTTGGGCATCCTCTGTTGCCCTGCGGGATATATGAGCATCCTAATTTGTTTGGCTCTGGCTTCTTTTGGAATGTTGATGAACTGCAGCAGGAGCCTCAGGCTCTGCCCTGCTTGGGTCTTTGGCCACAGCACCCTTCTACACACATCCCAGGCACTTATAGCGAAACCACTCTACTTCTAATCAGTGAAGATTAATTTCTACAGTGTCCTTCCTCTGATTCTTTGAAAAACCCTAAAATAGCCAAGGCTTCCAGTTATTCAGGCCCTGAGTGCTGTTCTTCTTGTCAAATCAAAATATCTTTTATGGATTAAATTGTCTTCCCCTCAGATTTTCATTGGGAAACCTAAGTCCCCACTGTGACTGTTTGTTTCTTAATTAATATATATATATATAATATATAATATATATATAATATATATAATATATATATATATATATATATATATATATATATATATATATATATATATATATATATTTGGTCCTGGGTATTGAACTCATGGACATTCTACCTCCCAGCTATATCCCCAACCCTTTTTATTTCTTGTTTGGAGAGAGTCTCACTTAGTTACTGAGGCTGTGCTTGAAACTTGCAGTCCTCCTGTTTCAGCCTCCCAAGTACTAGGATTACAGGTGTGAACCATGTCCAGCCACTGTGACTGTATCTTGAGGGCTGGCCTATATGGAGGTAATGAAGGTAAAGGTAAATGAGGCCATAGCTTTCAGTCCCAGCCCAATAGAACATGTGTCTCTATAATAAGAGGGAGAGGCACCAGACTTTCTCTCTTTCTCTCTCTTTCTCTCTTTCTCTCCCTCTCTCTCTCTCTCTCTCTCTCTCTCTCTCTCTCTCTCTCTCTCTCTCTTTCTCTCTCTCTCTCTCTTATCTCTCTCTCCTCATATAGAAGATACTTAACATGGGAACACAGTAAAAAGGTTGTCATCCACAAGCCAGAAAGAACATTGTCATCAGAAAGTGAATTTGTTAGAACCCTGGTCTTGAAGGCCCTGCCTGCAGAAGGGTGAGGAAATATGTTCCTGTTGTTTGCACCACCTGATCTCTGCCATTCTGTTAGGGCAGCCCAAGCAGACTATAGCATTCATGACCTTGTCCTACAACAAACTTGTCTCTTATTTCTGGAGCAACCCTAACATTTCCCTGATATACATGGCTGCATGCTTTCAAGTCTTGAGGATGCAGCCCAGCCTCTACTCATCTAGGAATTCTCTCTGGAGGAGCAGAGAGTTACCTAGGCTAGGTTACCTAGCCTCTCTGCATGCACTGCACAACCTGACACAGAATATTTACAGTCACTGCAGTGGGCAATGGTTTGTAGTGGCTTATTTTTGAATATGTATCCCACATAAAACTGTGACCTCTCATGAGCATGGAGACACTTCTGTTCATTTTCAAATCTCTAGTGTGAAAACGCTCTACTATACAGCATCCAGCAAGTTTTAAACAAATAAATGGATTTGAATTATTTCTTTGAAACCCCTGCAAGGAAAAAAAAAATTACATGTGTGAAGTAAAGATAGTGTTAAAAGTAACTAATTCACAGAACAGATTAGATGCGGCTTGCTCAAGATCATAGGATACTTGAATCAGAACTACAGACTCCAATATCTTGTACTATTTTTGTCTCACTTACCATAAACTGTTTCCAGTAAAATTTCAGAAACTCAGGCTTATATCTCTCTAAATAATTCAACCACCATGTGAAGATGGTGACTTGCGTTTGGGTGAAAAGATACCAACACGTTGCAATAAGATCACATAATCAGTAAGTTTTTGTTTTCATCTGTAATATAATGAAAATAATACCACATCTGGATAGCTCAAAAGTGTGTTACATGAACAATTAAAATAAAGGATGTTAGGTGGTTTTATTTTATGAATGTGTCAGACAACTAAAAATAAAAAAAAATAAAATTTCCGGGAATTTTCTTCTATAATATCTGGCCTCTTTTGAATGGGAAAATTCAAGATCAAAATATATATCATTAAAATAATTGTCTATACGCTAGTGTTTGATATGTTTTAACCTTAAAAGAAAATAAAAAGAGAAGCTATTGGGAGGTTAAGACAGGAGGATAGCAGGTTAGAGACTAACCTCAGCAACTTAGTAATTTAACATTTTGAAATGTCTAAAATTTTAGAAACATTTAAAAAGGGAGTTTGGGTGTAGTTTGGAAGTAGACTGCCCCTGGATTCAATCCCAAATACTGAAAGATGATTAAAAGGAGAAATGGCTCCAAGGATTCGTTTAAAATCACTGTATTTGTCCTTTCCTCAGTGGTTCCCCATCTTCTCAGAATACTATACATGTCCCATCCCACAGCACACAGCCTCCAAGGTCCCACAGTTGCCAGTATCCAAAGCCATGTCTCCAAAAGCACTTTCACCTACCTATTAGTCTCTACTTCAGCAAAACTCAAGCTCTTGGAGATCCAGAGAAGATACCAGGCCCTTATAAAATAAATCTCCACAACCATCCTTCTGTCTCTATAATTTATTCCCACAGATGGTTTCACTAGGAATTTAATTCATCATTTATATCTCACCTTAAATATTATGACTCAAAGTAATCAAATAATTTCTTCCTCTGCGAATTCTACATGGCACTGTTACAATGATTATCACATATCTTTATATTACTCTCTTTTTCTGCTCATAGCTTGTTGGACCAGGATTTCTCACATCTGGAACAATTGGGTTTGGGCTGTGTAATTTCATTGTGTTGAGCTGTCTTGTGATGATTAGCAGAATTCCTGCTTTCCTCAATAAATGTCAGTTGCACTCAAAGTTCTGACAAATATCTCTAAATTTTGCTAATTTCCTTTTAGGGACAAAGCCACCTTGATTAAGAACCACTGACTATGATTTTTTAAGGGAAGGCATAGTACTTGAACATGCTACTAGAGTGTTCTGTGACAGGCTAAATAAGGGCCTACAAACATTTCCATAGCCTGATCTCCAAAAATAGTGAACATGTTACCTTACCTGTCAAGGACTCATTGGATGCATTGAATTAAGGCTCTAAGGAGAAAAGATTATTCCAAAGTTTCTGTTTGGGTTTAGCATCATCAAGCATTGTTATGAGAGAGAGACAAGAAGGTCAAAGGCAAGAGAAAACATGAATGAGAGAGAGGTTGGAGTGATCCTCTTTAAAGGTAGGGAAGGACATGAATACCCCAGGAATACTTCTGGCTTCCTGAATTTAGAGAAGGCGAGGAAGTGGGAGATTCCCTGCTACTTCAGTAGGAATGTTGGTCTGATGATTCTGCATTTAAATCACTGTAGATCAGTTCTAGAATTCCCACCTCCAGGATGGCTAATGTGTGTGTAATCATAAAATCTTAATGTGATTGCCCAATTAATGTTTACACACCCAGTCTTTTAGCTCTGTAGGGGAGCAGATACCTAGACTGTCTCCACTTGCCCTGAGATCCATCTCAGATTTTAAGACAACACATGGGCAATGGTAGGTATGCTGACATATATTTTGAATATATGGAGGACATGGCACCCAGAAAAATGTGATGTCTAAAAATGTGCAGCTGAATATATTCCGAACTTATAGGAATATAAACTGTTTATTTTTCTTTTTCATTAGGTCAAAAGACCTTTCCCATTGTCTTTCACAAACAGGATATAATTATAATAACATAAATGGATTCTGGAGTCAAATAGGCATAGACTTGAAACAAAGACCAACTATTCAGTAACTGGAATGGTTGGTCATAGTGTGAAGTCTTTCTGAGCTTTGATTTTTACATCTATAGAAGAGGGTCAAAGATACTTAGGGAGAATATCTTGCATTACTATGGAGTAGGTGCTAAAATGAAAAAAAAAATAATAATACCTACCATGAAGGAAATGGTGACTCCTGCCCAAAGGACATGGGAGCAGAGGGAAAGACTCTCAGTGGCCAAGTTGTGACAATGTCAGACTCAACATAAGTGATGCACGACTGGATTGTTACCCCATATATACATATATATATATATACATATATATATATATATATATATATATATATATATATATATATATATATATGTATATATATATATAACATGAGTCCACACTGAAATAAATGTGACTAGTTAAATAAGTAAATGAGAAAATTAGACAAACTTCTCATGCAGAAGAAAATCAAGTAAAAAAAAAAAAAAAGCATAGCCTCCTAGTCCTTCAGGATGGGCTGCATATAATGACCTCCTTTAAGGAGACAGAGGAAAAGTCAGGGGAAATCAACTTACAGTAGAGAAATCTGGCAGAAGACTAAGCCCTGTCATTAAGGTTAATACCCACACACGCAAAGTCATGTTGATACTGTATACCCTTCACAGGATGTGACAGAAATGGCCCTTTTCCTCTGTGGTCTTCCTACCCCTAACCCATCAGCAGAGTCTAATTATGAAAAAACCAGCAGAGGCATTCCAGCTGATATACTACGTACACAACACTCAACTATTCCTCAAAACTGTCAAGGTCATCAAGAATAAAGAAAACCTGATAAAGTGCTACAGGCAAAGAGGATTGTCAGGAGAAGGGATGGTGATGTAATGTATCCTGGGTTGCATCCTGAAGTAGATCAGGGAGATTAAGCAAAAGAAAAAAAAAAGAAAAGAAAATCTGGACGCACTACAAACTTCAGATAGCAGTAATATAGCAATCTTCATTTATTCCTTGCAGACACCTATATTACTAATGTAAGTTGTTAGTAACAGGAGGAAAAATGTGCAGAATACATGGACACTTTCCATACTATATACATAAGTATCTGTAAATCTAAAATTGTTGTCAATGAAATAAAAATTGGCATGATTTTATTATTTTTTTTATTGGTGCATTGCAACCATACATTTTAATGAAGTTCAGGACGATAGAGGCATACATGCACACAGAACTAATTGAGCCTTCCTCCAGTCCCCACCCTATTCCTTCTCTCTCCTCACTTTCCTGTGCTCAGCATTGTGCTCAGCATTGATTAGTTTGTGTATGTCCATCATGATATTGAGGTGTTTCTCTCTTCAAGTCTTCTTCCCCCCTCCTGTCTCCCTCAGTTAAGTCCCCTCCTTCCTTCCACTAAGGTTTCTCCTTCTTTGTCTGGACTCCTTCCTGTGTCCCAATTTCTCCCTAGCTTCCCCATATGAGAGAGAAGAGGTCTTGCAAATAACAATAAAATGAAGTATCAGAGAGTCAATTAAAAAGACAGGGACTAAATCAAGAGCAGCACTGAAACACAGCCAATGGCCAATCATCAGAGATCCTTGCGGAGGGCCATGCAGCATGTGCAGATGGGGGGGGAGGTCCTTGAAGTCAGGACCAAAACGCTTTTTTTCTGTCATCTTACAGTACCATGGGCAGGTTTCCTCAACTGTATTATCATTGAATGCTGTTCACATTTCTGTGTTCTTTAAAATATGTGGTCCTGTCCATAGGCTACATTTTTGCTTTAAATCTCTGATAATTCTTTGCTCCTTTCCAAGCTCAGCTCATGTGTGGCTCTTTCAATGGCATCTTCATGTAGGAATGAATTAGGCTTCCATTCTGTCACTTATTAGTTTTTATTCTTATTTTTTTTCATTTGGTACTTCTTGCTGTTGAGGGAACATATCGCAATACAGCGTACTAGTATATTAGCTTTTTCATCTATGTGACTAAAATACCTGACAAGAACAACTTACAAGAGGAAAGGTGTATTTGACTGAGTTTAAGTTCAGAGATTTTGTATATCATCTGGTTCTGAGGCAGAAACATCCTGGTGGCAGGGTGTGGTGGAAGAAAGCTCATCAGCACCTGAGAAGAAGAAGAAGAAGAAGAAGAAGAAGAAGGAGGAGGAGGA
>PVLC010015429.1:13784-37502 GCA_004027655.1 Graphiurus murinus | reverse complement strand
TTCTACCTCCGAGCTATACCCCCAGCCCTATTTTTTATTCTTTATTTTGAAACCGAGTCTCACTAAGTTGCAGAGTGCCTCACTAGGTAGCTGAGGCTGGCCGCGAACCCGGATCCTCCGGTCTCAGCCTCCCGAATGCTGGGATTACAAGCGTGCGCCACCACGCCCGGCTCCTATTTTTTATTCTTTATTTTGAAACCGAGTCTCACTAAGTTGCGGAGTGTCTCACTAGGTAGCTGAGGCTGGCCGCGAACCCAGATCTTCCGGTCTCAGCCTCTCGAATGCTGGGATTACAAGCGTGCGCCACCACGCCCGGCTACAAGATAGCTTTTTAAATAAGATGTGTGTCCTAAATAAACACCTAGTTTGTAAAACAATGTAATGATTTTATAACCATAAAAACCTGACTTTTCCATACCCCCAACTCTGTAACCAAAGGGTATAAAACTGGCCTACACCATAATTCCATGAGACAGCCTTCAGGCAATAAATAAAGCGACCTCTTTGGCAAAATGGAGTCTGGTGTGTCTCTGTGGGTCACCTCGAAACAGTGCCTGGATGAGACCATGCCCACTGGAGACGGGCAGGTCCAGAGCCGCTCCTTGCCAAGTGACGACCCAGAGGTGGTGCCCAGGGTCTAGAGCTCAAGCGGGCAGCTCAGAGGTAACCAGGGGACACCCAGCTGGGGCCTCTGGCCTTACTTGAGGGAGGTGGCCATGTGTTTCCTGCCCCCTGTGCAACCCCGTGGAGAACCCAGGGCTGAAGCCAACCTGAAACTTTCAAAGGTAGAGACTGAAGGCCAAGGAGCCTCCTGGTCACTCCAGCTGGCAAGACCTGCTCCCCGCCTCCCCCCTGCAGCAGGCGCAAAGCGCTCCCTTCCCACTGCCCCCAGTGCAGTCTGAAGTCTTGGTCGTGGATGCTGCTGGGGTGGGGTGGGGGACTCCGGCATTCATCCCTGGGGTCCTCCATCTCCCTTCCCAAGCAGTGCTTACCCCTCAAGTAAATGAAACCAGACTGGGATACCCCAGGATGCACGCCAGACATGCCCTTGCCTCTGGTTCGCAGTGCTCAGTGGTTATATCCTAAAAGGTGGGGGTGTTGCTGCCTGGATTCGAGCCCATCTGTGGATAAGGGGAGCCTGGGGCAGGGGTGGGGGTTTGTCCAGCCCACCAGCCCAGGCAGACCCCCGTGTGCCCCCGTCCTGCAGCTCAGAGTCTCCCTGTTCTGACCAGACCCTGGACGGCTTTAGGTCGACCTGGTGGACCCTCAGAATGGAGGTGGGTGGGAGCTTCCTGGAAGCCCCATGCCCTGCCTAGCCCTCAGCCAGCCCTGACCTTGACCTGGACAGCCTGGCCTGCAGAGGCAGAAGTCTTGTCTCCCTGTTTCCTGTCACAAATCTGGACTGACTTTTCTGGGACGTGTCCCCTTCTCCCAGGAGATGCAAGAGCTGGGAGCAGATGTCCTGGGAAGTGTCGGGAACTTGCTGGAGTCCTGCCTGACCTGGATCTGCTCTGTCAGCTTGCACTTCGGTGGCCCATGTCAAGGACTGTACCCCAGGACGTGCACCTCCACACAAATCGCTCCCCTCTCCCACCTGGCTCGGGGTGCCAGAGGTGACTGAGGGAACACACCTCTCCCAGGCAGAGGCGGCCGACCAGCTCCTGGCCCATGTCTCTGGGTCATTGATGGACTCCCGGGCCTGCCCCACCATGGCTGTAAGTGCGAGGCGGCAGGGCAATGGCTTCTGACAAGGCGAGCAGCAGGGCAGGCGGCGGTGACACACGCTGGCTTTATACGCTGAGCGGCAAAGGCCCTGGCAGCCACGGGAGGGTGGCTCTGTTCAACCCATGAGAGCAAGGCTGAACCGCAGGCAGGTGCAGGGCGCTGCAGCCTTGCTGGTGAGCAGCCGGGCAGTGGCGCAGGTGCGGGGAGCAAAGCGGTGGACCTCAGAGCCATCTGCTCTGTGCGCCTGGACCAAGGAATCCCAGCCCCTCCTTGGAAGATGCTCCGAGCGTGCCTCACCCCGCTTGGGCACTCGACAAATGCCAGCCCTCAGTCCCCACTGACCGACAGCGCGACTCGGCGAGGCCCCGGAGACTCCCGCACTGAGGTCTGAGAAGGTACTTTAGAATTTAGCCCTTAGCCAGGTGTGGTGGCGCACGCTTGTAATCCGAGCATTTGGGAGGCTGAGGCCAGAGGATCCGTGTTTGTGGCCAGCCTCAGCTACCTAGTGAGGCACTCCGTAACTTAGTGAGACCCTGTTTCAAAATAAAGAATAAAAAATAGGGCTGAGGGTATAGCTCGGAGGTAGAACACCCCTTAGTTCAATCCCCAGTACCGCAAAAAAAAAAAAAAAAATTTAGCCCTGTGTGTGGTGGCTGCAAAGTGTGAAATGTAGAGCCTTAGCCTAACACTTCCTTAAACGTGATAATTATCCCAGAAAAGGGGATAAAACATCTGCTGTGCTGCTGACCCAGAGCCGGCTGATGTGGTATGAACGCTGCCATCGAAGAGAAGTGCGCTGAGGCCCTGGCCTGGTGCTTTCTTCTCCCACGACAGGCCTGGGCAGCGGGCGGCACCACAGACTTGATGAGGACTCGGGGTTCTTCCCCTGCCACCCAGAGCTTAGAAGGGGGAGGGCTGCTGGGGGGCAGCAGAGCCTCTGACAAGTCTGCGGGGCCCAGAGCGCTCAGTTGGGGCCTGAAGACAGCCTGGCTGCGTGCCAGCAGTTTATCCTGAGGGGGCCTGTGGCCACATCCTGGCCAGTCAGGACAGCCTGGTGGACGCCCTGTGGGACAAACATCCCTCCAGCTGTGGCGGTGTGTCTCAGGTCAGAACTGCTTTTCCTTGGATGGCTCAGAGCTACTCTCTGGTAACCTCATAATCAGAAACAATGAACCTTTGTATTCTTAATGCTTCAGTGCAATCTCCTGAAAATTACCTCCAAACAGCAGAAAGATTAATACCACAGAAGGGCAGAAGAGAGTAAGTTCTGCCACCTCTCATCCTGCCTAAACTTCTGTGGCCCTGGTAACTCTTGAACAAATCTTAGTGTGTGGTTTTCTGCTGTACCAGCTTCAACAGCCGGTTAGAGATGTCACCCTGTCTCTGCAGAGCATCGGCCGAGGCGGCACGGACAAAGGGGCCTGCTCACTGCCGCAAGGCGCCCAGAGAAGAGGACGTACAAAAAGGATTTTTATTAAATGAAAGAATCTGGTGGGTCAAATATGAAATAGATATACAAAAACTTTACATCAGATCTCTCGAGAAAAGGGAGGCGCCTTTTGTCACGATGTCCACTGAGGGAGGACTTGGCCGCTGGCAGCACAGGTCGCACAAGGACCGACCCCACGCTGGAAGCCCCAGGCCTGCACGCCTCGCTGTTCTGTACACACCTGCATTGCTGCTTCATTTAAAAATCCTTCAAAATTCTGAGAGCGTCAGCTGTAAAAAGCACGGCAAGACATCGGGTTCATGCTACGTCGTCCTCTGTCTTGTCGGATCCCCAGTCTTCCCCCTAAATGTGCTGTGGCATTTCAAGGGAACCCCTCCCCCGAGCCCTTCCCCTGCTATGTGATGAGAAACCAGAGTCCAGTCTCACTACATGCGAGGCCCGCCGAGCTCTCTGGCATGGCACACCAATCCCCCGTAACACGTTGCCACTTAAAAAAGTAGACTTTCCTATAGTAAAACTTCTTTAGAACACCTATTTCTGCAAAATAATGTGTTTCTGTATGTGGAGCTCTGCAAACTATGCATCTTTCTGGAGAAGAGGGGCCCGAGCCGCGGGC
This sequence comes from Graphiurus murinus, assembly GCA_004027655.1. Classification (NCBI taxonomy): domain Eukaryota; kingdom Metazoa; phylum Chordata; class Mammalia; order Rodentia; family Gliridae; genus Graphiurus; species Graphiurus murinus. Next base: position 33,711 of record PVLC010015429.1, on the reverse strand, counting down.
TGGCGCGGGGCGGTGGGGGCCACCCTCGCAGGCCCAGTCACATCAGGTCGTTCAGTTCCGCCTCCAGTGCCGCGGCCATCTCGTCTGCCTCTGAGCTGCTGCCCTCCTCGTCCTCGTTGCTGGACTCCCTGCTCGACTCGCTGGCGGCGTCCTCCTCGTTCAGCTTTCTCTTGTGGCCTCTATGGAGGGATAAGCAGAGGTGCTGTGAGGAGCTGCAGGGCGGTGCTCAGCACGCCGCGGTCCCGTGCGGCCTGCGCTTGCTGAGATGCCGCTGTGGCTGTGGCCAGGAGCGCACAGGACCACGTCTCCTGCACCATGCAGGCTTGCCCTACCCCTTGTGAGGCGCTGTGTGGCCTTGGACATGCCTGGAGACGCCCGAGGCATGTGACCCCCAGCACACCCGAAGACCTCCTTAGCACAGGACCCCGGGCATGCTGGAGACCCCTTAGCACGTGACTCCAGGGGAGGGAGGTGCCAGGCAGCGAGGCAGGCGGCTCTGCACTCTGCAAAAGGCCTGCACCGGGGATGAGGACCACACCTGCAGACACGGGCAGGGCCAGAGCCCCCACACCACACAGAGGACGGTGCACCTGCCCAGGTGACACCGAAACCATGTGTGGGGCAGAATCCTTGTGCCTGTGAATAGTGGTCCCTGCCCCCGAGGACACCCAGGGCGGGTCAGTGGCCTCTCCTCCAGCTCTGTGCCCATGGGAAATGATGCTCCAACACCTGGCACCCAGGGTGGCATGCAGGTGGGCCTGGGCTGCCCACCCACCACGCCGGTACCCTGGACAGCCATGTTCACCTGGGTCCTGTGTCACCCGGGCCCTCGCCTCCCGCCTCACCTGGGACCACGGACACTGGCTGCACTCCTGTCGCTGGATGAGGACGCGAGAGGCTGCTCCCTCCGGGCCCCGGGGGCCTTGGGCTTCCTGGGCTGAGGTGCCCCCTCCTGCTCATCATCCTGCTCTTCTGGCTTCTTCTTCTCGCTGTCGCTGTCATCACTGCCTTCTCCAAGGATGTCGTCAACCTGACAAATGGCCGCAGAGTCAGTGGGCTGTGGCCCGCTTTCTGACCTCCCCGCCATCCCTCCAGGAAGCACTACAGCAGGTGCCCTGTCCCACTCAAGGCGGCGTTCGGCCATGGTCTGGATACTTAGTCCTGCTTTCTACTTGAAGGCTGGGGTCCAACAGGCGCACACGTGCACAAGACCCACTGCTGAACCTGGTGCACGCGCCCTGGCCTGGAGACCTGGGGAAAGTGGCAAGACAGCGCCCCGGTAGCCTGTGAGCGACAAGCTCTCTGGACAAGCGAGGGCCAGGACCCCAGGACGCGGCCCCCAGGGGAACTGAGCCCTGGGTCAGGCGGGGTGCAGCACTTCACTGTCCCTAACGGGCTATCTTTCCCTCTACGTCAAGCTTGGGGTGTGCCAGGGAGCCAGGGCAGGAGCAGGCCTTGCTCTACTGCTGATGACGGGCGAGGGAAGGGAGGAGGGACTGCGGGGGCAGAAGGCACGGTGGGCGAGAACGAGGGCGGAGGGGCTGCTGTTGAGGGAGCGGAGCACTGCCCCAAACCTCGGCACTGGGAAGCCGGGCGCCACCGCCCTACTGTGCAGGTGGGACAGAGCTCTGCCAGAGGAGGGCAGCACCCGGCCCCGCCGGGCAGAGCAGTGCGGCGCTGTCCCAGCCAGGGCCCAGCACAGAGGGACTCTAGTGGACGTGGGGCATAGCGTGTTCTGGCTTTGCAGGCTAGAGATCAGCAGCAGGTGAAGGAGAGAAATCAGATGACGAACACGGGCCTCTTCTAAACAGCCACCATTCACACCCTGGTACATGACTGCAATAGCACAAATTTCTACTCAACCTGAAATTGTGTCACTTGGAAGTATATGGAACCAACAAAAATGTATTCTCTTCAGCCAAAAGCACAAACCCCGCCCAGCTGCTCTCTGGTAACGGCACCCGAGGCATGTGCACCTGTGAGGTGCCCTGGAGTCAGCATCTGCAGGAAGGCCCTGACTTTTGAGGACAGAGGGGCTGCACAGAACCGTGTACCCTCCACCTCCTCCACGTCTTCAACAAGAACACGCCGACCTCATGAGCACCACCCCCGCTTCCTAGGCTGTGGCTGGTCACTCTTCTTCAGGACAGCTGGACGCTGCCACACCAGCACGATTCCTGACACACAGGACAGGATACCACGGCCCCTCTATAGGTTAAACTACACAGCCAGCCATCATCTTGAAAAACCTTGCAACAGGTTTTTAAGACTGGATTGCAATCCTAGTAAGCCAAGGACCCTCATTTTTTTTTTTTTTTTTTTGGCGGTACTGGAACTGAACTCAGGGGCATTCTACCTCCGAGCTACACCCCCAGCCCTATTTTTTTATTCTTTATTTTGAAACAGGGTCTCACTAAGTTGCGGAGTGCCTCACTAGGTAGCTGAGGCTGGCCTCGAACCCGGATCCTCCGGTCTCAGCCTCCCAAATGCTGGGATTACAAGCATGCGCCACCACGCCCGGCGGACCCTCGTTCTTCTTTGTCCTCAACTGGGTCACCCACCTCCATCAGCAGGGCCTTGGGTTTTACGCACAGTGCTACCTAAACAGCGCTGCCGGCTGGAATCACCTGTGTGGGCACACTTGCAGCAGGCACCGAGAGGGCACGGGAAGTGGCGCCCGTATCCCTGCACGCAGGAGGAACCTGTGGCTCGATCCCTGGGCTGGGGCGGGAGAGGGCAGGATATCCGTCACTCCTGAACAGGGCTCTGCCTTGTGGGGATGGTGGCGGCTCCTGCGAGCTGAGCACCCTGGTCCTACACCATGAGGAGGAGGTGCAGCCAGCCCAAGAGCCAGCAGTGAACCCTGCTCCCGGAGCTCCATCCCCATCCCTGGAGATGGTGACAAGTGGGGGTTGTTCTGAGCCGCTACATTTTGTTAACTTGTTATGCAGCACAGAAGCCTAATACAGTGGTTAAAATGTATTTTTCAGTGGAATGATGTCAACAGAAAAGATATTTTTATGAACAGAAAACACTTTGGAGGCCAAAAAGGAACTTCAATGACATGTGAAAAAAAAAAAAAAAAAACCCAACTTGGAAAACAAACTTGAGGCGCTCAGAAATGGCTTCTCGCAGGATTTAAACCCTCGTGCAGACGCCGGCTGTAGGCAGCACATATGCTCTGAAAATGACTTATGCAAATCACGTGCTCCGAGACCCACCCACAAAGTCCTCTACTGAGGGGATCCTGACAAATGTAAAACAAAAAAATAACCAGAATTTCCTTCTTGTATACAGATTTCCACACCCAATAAACCTTAAACTCACTAAAACTTCAGCAACCAAAACTTTCAAGAAACAGCTTTGTATCTGTCTTTTGTTCTGAGTATCTTGCTTCAGTTAAATCATTTAAGGAATGTCTGTCTAAAAACTGGCAATACAAGGTTGCTTACCCTTAAATGTACCCAGCTTTTTCATCCCCTTTCAAGACTGAAGACATGAAGAGTGACTAAGATGTTTTTAAGATTTCAGGAATAGTGAGCCTTGAGGGTAGACCTCCCCATGATGGGACTGTCACGACAGAACGGAGGCTGCCCCTACCCAGCGGCAATCCTCGGCGATGGGAATCCAACTGCCTCCAGCAGTGACCTGTCCAGGACCCGCAGGACCAGACCCAAGCAATCCATCACGCAGCCCACACCCTACCCCAACCCTCCCCCTGCTGGACCCGAAGCTCACAACAGCACCCCCAAGACAGCAGAGATGCCGGTCCTTTTGTCTTACCAGGATGACCACCGTGAACAGCCAAGTTCTTTCCTACTGTATCATTACTTTTCTGTTTGGTTTTCTTTGGGTTCTTTTTGAGTGGCTGACCCGGGGCTCCCCAAAGTCAGGCCCCCTGGCCTAGCACAACTGCACACAAACCAAAATACCACAGGATAGCACCTGGATCTACCTGCCTCCCCAGACGGGTCTCCTGCAGCTCCTGGATTAACTAGCCTAGTCTCAATCCCGCCAAGCCAATGGAAACATGCCTGTCTTATTCAGAATGTAATAACCACCAGACCCTCTGTGGATGACGTGTGCAGGGTGGGAGAGCAGGGGTTTCCTGCAGCTGCCCAGCCCACGCTGGGAAATGCAAAAGGTGTGTGGCGTGACGGATCACACTGGGGCGGCCACTGCCACAGCTCTAGACTCCAGGGCGTCGGCCCCTGGCCCCCAGGCATGTGGTCTATCATGACTCAGCAGTGGCCACCCTGAATCAGCGCACACCAGACAGACTCTGCACCAACCAGCAAGTGAAGGCCTGCTCCCGAGTTTTGACTTCAATTGTCTTGAGTTCATACAAATACCAAACTGGCCACAAATGCAGCATGGAGCTTGTAGTTCTTACGGATGTTAAGCAAATGTACAGGTTCAATAAAGACAAACCCACCAAACTATGAAGTAAATAATGTTGGGCTGAGGCCTAGCTCTGTGGCGGAACGTGGGCCTGGAATGGGTAAGGGCACCACAAAATAAAACAAAAACAAAAAAACCCCCAAACAAATGAAAACATAAGCTTTTTTACTAGAGAAGACGCCATCTTGCTAACGGAGTGACTATGTGGGCTTGGGGTGAGGCTGAGGCACGAGAGGTCACCTGACCTGCTGCTCCTGCTATCTGGTCCTCCTGTCCCCTGGTTTCCCCTGGAAAAAAGCTCCTTTGTGCACATGGCGAAACCACGATGCAGATGACTGCACTGGCCTTGCCCACACTCGTAGGGTTCCTTGAAGAACCTAGTAGAGGTCTGGAGAGTCTCTCAGAGCTGCTGTGCCTGCGGGACACTGGGGTGCCGTGCGGTGAGTCTCAGTGAAGGCAAGGCAGCCATGCTTTCTGAGTGTGCTGAGACTGCTGCAGACCAAGAGGGACCGTGTCGGTACGCGGCAGACAGGCCATCTGAACACCAGTCACTGGGCCTGGTCCAGGGTCACAGCCTGCCGGTGGAACTACCCCCGCAGCGCTGCAGCAGCCTCAACAACTCCTGACCACACAGGCGTCTCTGGACCTCACTGCTACAACTGGCTGAAGGAGGGAGAGCACACCAACACCAAGCATCAGCGACCTACATGGCCACCCAGGCGACCCCTGCAGAGCACTGGCGCCTGACGCCACGGTATTTAAAGCAGAGGTTTCCAGCAGAGAAGCCCCCGAAGGAACACTTGCCAAGATGCTTCATCACTCAACAGGAAGAATATCTGATAAATCAAGACGTAGTTCACATCCTGGCTTCTCAGGCTGTCTAGTGCGGAGCTACATATGCCACAAGCCAGATGGAGAAGGCAGACGACTTCCGTCCTTGCTAGGAATGACGGCAGAGGGCCTGTCTTGTTTTCCTGTATCCAGGGCCACGCAGCACTCGCAGGCTTGGCCAAAGCCTGGAGGTCTGCGATACCAAGTAACCTGCAGTAACTAAAGAAAGAGGGGGCACTGTGGAGATCAGCAGGCACAGGCGAGGCGGCTCACTCCTGTCCGGGGGGAGGTGCGCCCTGCCCCTGCCCTAGGCGACCACGGTGTCGCAAGGCGCTGTAGCTCCTGATGTTCAGCAGGATCTGCTATCTTCCACACGGAACTCTTGCGGGTTCTTTCCAATACACAGCAGCTACTGACTTCAAAGCCAACTGCAGCCCAACCCACCCAGCACCATGGGGAAGTCCAACTGAGGCGCTTTGCTGCACCTGCTGTGAGCACGGCCGGCCGGGGGAAGCCAACCCTGAGGTGGGGACACGTTCTTGGTGCAGGGGCTGTGGTTTTAAGGAAGAGCAACGCTGTCATGGTTCCTAGGGCCATGCTCCCTCCCAGCAGCTCTGGGGATCACAGGACAGGCCTGCTTCAGATGAGGACACACCCTCCCCCACTATCCTCAAATTAAAGGAATTCAGTCGCGCAGCTTGTCAGCCTATGCTTGGGCCACTCCGAATGGTGAGATTCTCAAGGAGCAGCCCAGACACTGGAGAGTGTGGTGCTGCATCTGCAGGGCTGGGGAGGCCTGCTCTCCCCGCGGCCAGAGAGTGGTCAAAGCTGGGATGAGGATCGGGCAGAGCGCCCCCTTGTGGGCCTCGGCTGGGAATGCGGTGTCAGCGACCCACACTGTTCAGCACTCTATGCATGTCTGTGGATTTCTGAATTACAAATACATCTTAATGAGAGGGCAGATTCACAAACAGGGAATCTGAATAATGAGGATCGTCTGTGATTACGTAACTATACTTCAAATGCCATTTTAAATCAGAATTTTGCATAATAAAAGCAAACATGCCTGCAATCTTAAGAGGTTCTTATGCAATTCTATGGTTTGAGGATGTGAAGGGAGGGAGACCGCCCCGCTGCCATGCGGAAACACTTCCATCTGCTTCAGTTCCAAGGCACCAACTGCAGGCAGGACAAGTCCCGGGTGATGGGACCGGGAGGCATCCCGACAGACTCCCCCACTGGGCCAGGCTTCCCAGCCCTCCACCCTGACCACCCAAAGCCTAGGAAGGCAATGCGGCATTACACCCTGTGCCAACGGGCTTCTGGATTTCACATGCAAATCTCATCTCAGTTGAAATTACACACCTTTTCATACAGGCCTCCAAGCTCTAAATTATTTTCCACTCTTTAAAGCAACGGCTGAAAGTTCACTGTGTTACCATGATGCAATTTAAAGGTTTTTTTTTTTTGGCAGCACTGAGGGGATTGCACCCAGAGATGACATCCCCAGCCCTTTTTATTTTATTTTGAGACAGGTCTTGCTAAGTTGCCCAGGCTGGCCTCGATCTTGTGATCCTCCTGCCTCAGAGTCCTGAGTTGGGGTGACAGGCATGTACCACTGTGGGTTCAGGATGCAAGCTTTGAACACAAGCGACCGGCCTTTCAGACATCCCAGGAGAAATGCTGCACGCATGTGTGAATGTGATCACACTTGTTATACTCAATCAATCCTTTCCAACTTCCAAATAAGTCTTGCACGATAAACGGGCCCAGCATGGTGCTGAGAGACACGTGGTGCTGGGCCTTCCCCAGGTGGAAGGCCTGTGCCTGGCAGTGCTCCCCAAATTTGGCTGCAGAGGGAACCCTGCTAGTCTCACAAGAAGCCAGCACAGTCACACCTGGGATCCAGTGCTGCGCCAGGTCTGACCTTGCTTCTCCACGCACGGCTCCCCAGGCTTTGGAGAGCTGGGCAGCAGGGCTCTAGTGGTCAGGTCCAAGCAGCACCGAAGCTGTCCACCTTGCACTTTGAAGGCTAACACCCAGGACCTTCTGCGGTCGAGGTGTGGGTCTGGACCGGCGATTCCTCCTGGCTCCATGGGTCTCTCTGGGCCGTTTGGTCCCAGCTGTTAACTAGGCTGATGGCAGCCAGGGTTCTTAGCTTTCATGTTAAAAACCACAGGAGGGATTTGGGGTCCACAGCATCCTGATCCTTTTCCCTGGCTGGGTTTTGCTCAGTTCCAAGGAAGGCGCAGTCTCATCCTAAGACCTGTCACTCCTTTCCAGGAATATGGTGGCTGACTCCCTGCAGCTGTGACTGGACTGTTCTTTACTCTCCGGCATCCTACAGACAGCTGACAGCCCAGCAGGGCAAATGGGACCGATCAAGTGGAGCTAGAAGGTCATTCTAACAACGTGTGGGACAGACTGAGGCTTGACTCTGCTTGTGAGAGGAAGCTGGCGTGTTAGGGCTGGTGGTGTGTGGAGTCACATTGCCCCACCAGCTCTGACAAATACTTGCACTGTCAAATTCACGTTCCTGTAAGAAAACTGAAAAGTCACTTTGCCACAGAGGATAACTTGTCTCCAATGGCCACACTGAGGCTGGGGTTCTTTGTTAGGGGTGTAGTTTGGACAGTCTAGTCCGTCTAGTTACCCACACATGCTACTCTGAGCCCTTGTGGTCCAGGCATAGACCAGCCTGAGATGGCTCTCATCTGTCTGGGCGCAGTGGATGACTTCCATCTTCAGGCGTTTTACCCGGGTCAGCAAGTATTTTGGTTTCTTTATATATTCAACACAGACCTAAGACGCAGTTGGGGTGAAAACCACAATGTGGAGTTCCACGTTCCAGGTTTCTGCAATGCCTTTGCAGGCGAGCATTCGCAGACTTGAGTACGAGGCTGCCTTAGCACCTTTCCTGCAAGCTCCGGACATAAAAACCAGAAGCAGCACATGAAGTGGGATGGTTCTTCGATGAGGCAGGAGCACAGGACGGTGGTTTGGGAGCTGCGTGGCCCCTGCACTGCTGAGCCTATGAAAGCCCGGGGGCCTGCAGCTAGGTTTCATGAAGGAGCTGCGGCAGGCTTTCCTGGAGAACGGGCAGCTCACACTTGAGGGTCACACGAGGCGCCTGGGAAACTTGCTGGCCAGGACCAACAGCCCTCACAACCAGGGCTGCTTCCTCGCCAGCAGTGTTCCTCTTCTTATCTGCATGGAGAACAGGCCTCAGAGGCCCTTCCTGCTTCCCTGCACACGTGAAAGCCCACTCAAGAATTCTTCACATGCCCAAAAAGGACAGAGGCTCCTGAGTGACAACTTGCTGAGGACTCCTCCTCTGTGGTTTGCTTCCCCAGGAGTCCAGATCTGCTCCCGACACCCTGTCCAGAAGGAGCCAGAGCCTGGGGTCCATCCTTGGCAGCAAGGCAAGGCACGGCGCCAGCAGGCAACGCTCGAGCAGGTTGTGCATCGGAGCGTGCAAGGACACATGTGGGGCGAGACTACCTTGTTCACTTGAAGCACAGGGAGCCCATAGGAGGCCTGGCGTGATGGAGGGCAGAGGCCAGAAGCCAGACAGGGCTGGTGAGGAGCGGCTGCTTCTCCCAGTGGTGGACCATAGACGTCCAGAGCAGGTCTCAGAGACTGACCACGGTGTCTGCAGGCTGGGTCCTCTGGGGCTCCAGGGAGGGACCCTTCCCTCCTTTTCCAGCTTCTAGAGGCCCTGCGGTCCTTGGCTCCCAGTACCTCCTGACATCTGCAAACCAGCAGCTCAGCTTCGCCGGCCACGCCCCCCACTCCTCGTCTCCTCACCTCCAGGTCCTCCTCTGTGAGACCTGCACTGCGGAGGTGACCCACTCCCGGCTCCAGCCTCCTCCTCTCCAACACTGAGGAGTTGAACCTGAGGCTGAAGGGCACTTTTACTTCTGAAAGCAAACGCAAAGCCCTCCAGTGACCTCACCAGGACGCTGGACGGGAATCCGAGGTGGTGGTGACAGCTGAGAGGAGGACGGTGGGCGTCCACCAGCTCCCGTTTCACCTGTGCCCCGGGGAAGCGGCACCGTTCCCAGAGTCTGGGCTTTATCAGGGGCAAAGGAGCAGCAGCTGAGGAAACTACTTCTAGAGAAAACTTCTTCACAAAAAAAAGAAGCCAAGATTTGAAAAAGCAAGAAAGTGACAAATGGAGAAATCCTGCACCTCCGAGGCAAGGGTTTGATCCTCACAAGGAAAACCAGGGTCTGAAGATGACAGTGTGAACTGCCGATGAGACTGGCGAGTGTAGCCATCTGCATCATTTTTGCTATTGCTGAAAATAAGAAGCATTCTCCTTAACTGCTCCCCTCTGCATGTTCAATGAAAACAGCATCTCGATCCTCACAGCACAACAGTGCCAGGCAGATGGGCGGCCGACTGCAAGTCTGCAGGAGAGTGGAGGCAGCGCTTTCCCGGGGGCTGGCTGGACCCCGGGCAGGCGTGGCTCCTGCTGCACCCTTAGGCCTGACCCATGATTCAGTGGTCCTTTCAAAGCATAGTCCGCCACAGAAGGACAGCACATAGACCACCCACCACAGAACACCCAGCAGGCAAGAAACCTTCCACCAGAGGGCTGGCCTGCGACCCCAGAGGAGCGTGGGCCGCCAGAACCAAAGGAGCAGCGAGCTGCTTGTGGGTCGTTGTTTCAAAAGAAAATCCAGGAGAAAGATAATAACACTGACTTGTAGGATCACTTTTAGGTTTTAGCCCCTAGGAAAATCTGCACTGTATTTAGTTGAGTGGACCTGGAGTTCCAGATATCGCTAATCTCACAATTAAGTGTTTGAAAGAATAAACTCCACTTAGTGGTGTAAAGTGAAACAAGAAACTGCTGCCTGTGTGTGTGTGTGTGTGTGCGCGCGCGCGCACGCGTGCACTCGCCAGCCTCCCAGGGTTCCTCAGCCTGGCGAACGCTCTGCCAATCACCGTCCCCTGGCAGGGTGTGCTGCATGCCCCGGCACAGGCAGGTGCAGAGGCACCCCCTACCATGGCCACTGCGGGTGCCCCAGGGGAGGGGGTAACCGGCCACCACCCAGAGCCTGGCTGTCAGAGTGCTCCTACTGCCAAACGCCGGGCTGCAGCACCTGATGGGTTACGAGTCCCTTTCAACAGGAAGCAGGCGCTGGCTCAGTGGCACGTTCACCTGCACGAGCACAGGCCCTCAGCTCCGCCTTCGTCTACAGGGGTGTGCGTGGACGTGCGGCGGTCCCTGGGGTGCAGCCGCCCACGCCTGGGTCCTGCACGTTGCTTGCTCACCTCTTTGTCCATACTCTCTAAGTCCTCCTTACAAAGAGTGTACAGCGGCATTGTCTCTGACATACTGGGCTGTCGCTTTCTTCTAGCAGGGCCAGGCTGCTCTCCATCGCGAGCATCGGGCAGCTCTTCACCAAACATCTGCTGCTGATGTGGCTGAACAGCTCTGAAAGGAATTTTACAGCCCGTGTGAGGAAGGTAGGTTGAGTGCACCTTTCAGCTCTGCATCAGAGCCCTGACTCTGCGACACAGCGACACACACGCTCAGAGCTGGCACTGCGTGGAAGGCCGGATGCTCTGTGACAGTGCCCACTCCTTGTCTCCGAGGGGGTCAGCACACCCAGAGTCGCTTCCTGGCCAGGCTTCTGGGCTCGGCGGAAGCTCACACCCACCTCCTTTTACCAGCACACTGCCCGGGCCACAGGGCATCCCCCTGGCTCGACTCACTTTGGAACAAGTACAAAAGGTGAGGAAGACCAATGACTTCCTAGAAACAACCAGGAAGCGTCATTTACCCTCAAATGCAGCCACGAGAGCCGTAAGACGCAAAATGAAACAAGAGCTACAGAGCCTGCCCTGGCAATGCAAGAGACCCCAGAAGGCCATGGTGAATGGAGAAGCAATGCTTGTGAGTGGACATTCATCTCTGTGCACGACAGGAGCAGCCCGCTAGGGTTACGTGTGCAGTCTCACCGAGCATTAGTGTGACTGCAGTAGATAAGCTCAACGACCAAGCTCTTGCTTCCAGATGCTTCTGACCTAGAACCAGTGCTGACTTTCCTACTGTTAAAGTCGCAGTTCCGTTTGAAATAGCTTCTTTCTTCTACACGGTTTCAACCAGCTGTGCATGTCTATGCCTATCAGGATGTAAGGTAAATCAGAAAACCAGCAGCACGTCCTCTACAAGAGACGGTGATTTCTGGTAGCTGGACCTCCAAGCCTCCCACTGTCTTGCTGGGCCCCAGGATGGGTCACAAAAGATATGAAGAGGCAGGAAAACCTCATTGTTGTGTGGAAAAACAGAGCATCAAGTCGGAGCCACAAGCTAACCAAATATCACCCAATGAAGGTAAGATTTTCTGCCTAAAAACCTAAAAGATGCAATCTCTTTTCTGAAAATGGGCCTCCTTACTCCTGTGTCGAAATTCAGCTTGTCACAAGGCACCGACATGACATGCAGGCGAGGACCTGTACCTGTCCGTACACCTGCACTACTGTTGATACACTGCTCCAAGGACGAATGCAGAAAGACTCAGACAGAAAGTCCTTTTTACCAAATGTATTAAGATCTTCCTTTAGAAAAGCTGTTTAACAGTTCTAACCAAACTTACATCCAAGAATGGCCCCTCTCCTGAAAGCCAATTAGTACAGTGTTGATCTTCAAAGGTCAAGGAGCCGCCCTTGGCACCAACCGCCAAGTGCCCAAGAACTGGCAAAAGCACACCTCTCCTGACCCGTAAGAGTGCAGAGCAGTCACCAGACCCAGGGCTCCCCAGGACCTCGCAGGGCGCCTCCAACAGGTAGGACACAGGAACTACAGCAGACGCCTTCTCTGAAAGAAGTTTTAAAATTCACATCTGATTGCTGAAGCAAAATTACAAGAAACAGACCCAAAGGAAGCAGAAGGAAGACAATAAATAGCAGAAGTCAATGACATTGAAAACAAACAAAACAACAGAGAAGTCAGCAACACGAATAACTGGATCTTTAAAAAGACCAATAGAACTGATGAAGCTCCAGCAAGACCGACCAAAAAACAGGAAGAGAGAGCATTCCCTGTACCACAGTGATGGAGGGACCTCAGTCCGGAACTGCGGGCAGTAAGGGCCAGGCAACACCCTTGCCACGCCCACACCCTTCCCAACACCACCCGCCACAACCTAGGTAAGCTGACAGTGACAGCTGCCAAGGAACACATGGCACTGACTGTCGGACTCCCCCCACGGAATCTCCAGGACAAGATGGTTCCCTGGAGGGCGCAGAACCAGCAGATCCCACAAGGACACTCGGTGACTTCTGAGCAGAGGTGAGGAAGCAGGCCAAGGGGGAGAGATGGGCTAGAGCAAAACTCCTCACAGCTGTACAAAGACTGACCAGAGCTGGTCATGGACTAAGTACAAAACGTCAATATGCAAAACTTTCAGAATCAAACGCTAGAGAAAATCTTTGGGACTAGAGGTAGGCTGACAGTTAACAGATTCAACAAAGTACACTTTATAAAAGGAAAAGCTGCTAAAATAGAACCTCATGAAAATTAAAAACTTTTCTCTGCCAAAGACCCTGTTGAGAGGATACAAAGACAAGATACGGGCTGGGAGGAGATATCTGCAGAACACGTTTTTATGTAAAGAACTCTACAAATCCACAGGAAGAACCAACAGTCAAAGGACAGAAGACGAACAGCAGGGGGACAGTGAACGCAGGGGTAGGCCTCCGCAGGGCACATTGCACTCACAGGGAAAGGACCCCAGAGGGATGTGGGGACGAGGCCCACTCGCATGCCACCGAAGGAGGGAGCGGCACGGGCTCGGGCACGCTGGAGAATGGCCTGCAGGCTTCTCAACAAACAAACTGAAACTTGAACTTCTACAGCCAAGGCTGGGGACAACTCGGGTGTCCCTTAAAGGGAGTGGCTAAATGTGCTCTCCTGTGCCGTGAGGGGCCAACACCCACAGGAGGGGCTGTCCACGTGGCCACACCCGGGTGGCCTCCAGGGGACGTGCAAGCGACAGCACCCTGGTGTCCTGAGATGGCTCAACTGCAGGCTGGGAAGAGACGGGTGCTGCCGGGATACGGGGATGGGAAGCGGGAGCCGGCAGGGTGCGCCACACCAGGACTGTGACAGTGGTGTCCTGCTGGTGAGACTGGGTTAAGGGCACAAGGGATCCCTGTGTATTATTTCTTCAGTTGCACATAAACTGAAACTCTCCCCAAATACAAAGTAATCAATCATCATCAACCGCGCAGGGCATGCTCTTCAGAGCCTCGACGTCCTGGCAGGAAGCATCTCTTGGCTTGTCCCGGGGTGGGCCCTAACTACCTCAGAAAGCCCAGGGTCGGGCTGAGTGACCCTTCTCTGTGCTAGGCCAGTGCCTGGGGCGCTCTCCCCTCAGCAGATGGCCTGAGTCGGCCTGGGCCAACGTGGTTTCCCCACCAACTGGACCACCTGTTCTCGTGTACTACCTGCACTGGGCCTTCCACGTGCAGGAGCACCCACAGGTGTCCTCAGGTGTCACAGTCAGAGGCTAGCTGCGGACAAGCCCAGGAGACGCTGGCCCCCTCTGCTGAGACCCCAGGAGGGCCAGCACCCCAGCCCAGAACCACAAATATCAAGGCAAGAATCAGGGAAACTTATACCTCACAGCCTCGACTTGAAGGCACTCAGAGGACAGAGCTCACTGCTAGGATGCCAAGAGCCCTGTCACAATGGGTCTGCACGGGGTTCCAGGTGCAGACCTGAGGTTCCGCTATTCTTGGAGGGGGAGGGGCCGGACTCCACCAAACGGCAGGAGGCGCACAGGTGCCCTCAGAACTGGCAGAGGGCTTGCTGTCGTCAAGGATGGGGGCAGTCATGGGACCTCTGTGGACATCCTGCACTCGCAGTGGGTCTGACCAATACATGAGGAGGTGGAGTTGCTGCTGGGGACCCACCATGTATGGAGATGGACTCGCACACCCGCCTGTTCAGTGTTTGAGACTCGGCAGGCAGATGTGAAAGCAAACAAACACGGGAGGCTCTAGTTTAAGTCACGAGGGGACATTTTCATGTGTGCTAAGATGAAACACACAGGGTTTCCTCGACCAACAAAGGAGAGGTCAAGCCCACTTTAACCTGAGTTACAGCAGGGCTTAACCAGAGTGTGACCGCATCCGCACGGCTACAACACAGCAAGGAACGCGCTCCTCTCAGGCCTGCGGTCCTGGCTTCTCAGAGGCCCCGTGCTGTGTGCAGACATGGGGAGGGAGGAGGGTAAGACGGGAATTCCTTTCTCCTTACATAAACTGGTCACTTCATCAACTATGAAGACAACCACCAACGTGCAGTACCAATGACACTCATTAATTTTATGAGAAGGTTTCCTAGTTGCTAAAGTGGGGAGAGAAATGGCATGATGACCTCAGCTCTGTGATGAGCGAGACGGGATGGTGTGCCGGCGTGGACACTGGCTGCAGCTCTCCACTGCAGATCTGTACGGCTCACGTGAGTCATCTTGCTCTCATCAAGAATGTTAGCACCTTGGTGCACACCACACTTCCTCGATAGAATGAGCTGCAGCCCGAGCTGCTCTCAGGACAGGGACAGTACGACACTGCTTCTGCAGTCAGCCATTTGACCCTGGCTGCCTGCCACACTTCAGAACAAGCACGGTTAGCCACCGCCATGTTATCAGCTATTCAGGGGAAAAAGAAGTGCTCAACTTTGAGATTAGCTTACCATACGCAGACTTTTCAGACAACACTTAATTCTTGTCTTAGAAATTCCTAGTCTACTGACAGACTCCAAGCAAGGCTGAATAATTGAAGAAACAATTTCGTACCTAATCCTTAAGCATTCCACACAGTTTAAAGACACTATGCTTTTGTTTCTAGGAAAAACAAAAGGTTGTGACTTTGTTTTCAAGAGCATGGCTACCGCTCATGTGCAATCTACCAGCACACACGGACTTGTGCTGCTTCGTGTACTGTGAGCATTACTGTCAACTGCAGCTTAACAGCTGAATTCCAGCAGGCCCCTTCCCTGCGTGGCTCTTCCCTGCCATCAAGTTTCTGCTAATCAGTCATGATGCACCACAGAACACAGCCTGCCACAGGGACCTGGCTTGCTAGACCACTGAGACACCGGCACCTGAAGACCGAGTCCTGTGGTGTCACGGCAGATCCCTAGCCTAGTCCCAGTGGCTGACATGAGAGCTAACCACACTGGAGTCTCCTGGGTGGCGAGAGGCAGCTTCAGGATGGGGCTGGCCACCAGAAGCCCAGGGCCTCCTGGAGGGCTGGAACCTGCAGCCTGCCATGACCTCTGATCTCCTGGGAGGCGGGGGCTGGGCATGGAGTCAATCACTGACCAGTAGAGCTTTAGTCACCCATGGCTCAGTAAGGGGACCTCCATGAAAGCCCGGTTTGGAGAGCAGAGAGCTTGCTCCGCTGCACAGGACGCTTGGGACAGGCGTCTCCACCTTCTCATCATTGCACGTGCCCTTTGGCCGCACTCACGTGCTGAGCCCCATCACTTGGAAGGTGCCCACTCGTCCTGCTGCAGTCTTGGACGAGGTTCCCGAGGTCTTGCAGAGAGTGTACAGCTTGAAAACCAAAGGGGTCTGTGGTCTACTGGGGTCCTCCTCAGTCCCAACTTTAGGGTTTTACTTCTCAAGTCCCAGCTGCTTTGACCACCGCAAGCCCCACCCAGGTCTCCTGAGCCCAGAAAGGCAGAGCCTGCAGTGCCATCAGCCAGATCAAGACCTCACCCAGGGAAGGCCGGTGGAGGTGAGGGCAGCCCTGTGGCCCTGGGGTCACTCTCCAAGGCCTCTGCACAGCCGTCTCCTGCGCTGTGTCCACGGCTTTTGCTGTTATTCCAGTAGGACACACCAGAACCTCACCCTACATGCGCAGAGAACCTTGGACCAGTGCTCTCTTTCCTAGGGCAGACTCCAGTGGGGAGATCAAGGGTCAAGGAAACGTGCTCTTGATACGTTAACAGAGCTACCCCAAACACGGAACCCGATTCTCCATCCATACTCGCTCCTTGAAAGGTCAGGTGACCGTCAGTTGTATGTGAAGCACCTGGGACAGAGTTAGTCACACTGTCCTGGCTCCTTCAGCAGAATCCTTGTGCTCGCCTTCACTGGCATGGGGGTCTCCTCTCTGGTGAGCCTTAGGTGCTGGCCCCCCTCCCCAGGCATCCACCTGGTTCCTGAGTCCACACCTGTCCTGACTCTAATGCTTCTGTGTCACGTGTAAAGAATGACCGCAGGCCACTGCGAAATTATTTCAAGAAAAGATTTTATAGTGAATCTATACAGAGCTTAATTTGGCAGACACCATTTACAAATGTTTGAACCAAGGATGTTAACTGCCTAGCGCAGTTAACTGGGCCTGCGTGTCTTAGCTGCGGTGCAGGCCCAGTTCTAGGGTGGTATCATGTGGCTTTACCTCTATGTTTTCACAAGTGGCCTCTGTTATCAAACTCTGCCCAAAGTTTCTTTGAAGTCTTCTAACCCCATGCTGTCTGCCATGACCCTTGCACCTCAGTGCTCGACTGTCCCAAGGACCCTGTGCCCACTAGAACTGCAACCCACAGCAAGTTACCTCCTATACTGCTGCTTTTGTGGTGGCACCTGGCACGGAAGCAGAAGGCAGCTGAGATGCAGCCCTGTGCCATGGAGAGCAGGGTCCCAGGACTGCTGCCCAGCTTGCAGAGACCGTTCCAGGGGGCACGCTGTTACGTGCAACACCAGGATGAAGCCTGCCTCACACTGTTAGAGGCAGAGCTTCCACCAGGCTGTCCCCACACACGCACTTAAGACACCTGAGCATGAGGACACCGTTTTAAAGGACAAGCACATGTGATACACACTACCTGAAGATGAAAAAGTATGGAGTTTCTGTTGAACTGAAAAATCTACCTATGTTCGAGTTTGAAGAAAGGGTAGACGGACTAGACTTTAAAAAACGAGTCCACTTCTGAGGTACTTCAGAACAGCAAAGCATACACAAAGTGCTACAAACCCAAACTCAGTTGCTCACGGGAGGACCGTGTGCTCTGTGCCCTGCATGTAGGCAGCACTGGCCTAGTCTCGGCTGTCAGGAGAATGCCCACATGTCCACTCTGTCCTAGTGTCCCAGGATTATACTTTCATAAATATGCAGAACTTACCCAAAATATTAGAATTTATTAATAGAATGTAAAAACGGGCACTCAGCACAAATCCACTGTGAAACTATTTCAAGAAAAGATTTTATAGTGAATCTATACAGAGCTTAATTTGGCAGACACCATTTACAAATGTTTGAACCAAGGATGTTAACTGCCTAGCGCTCCCCATTGTTCAGATGAGGTGCAGACTGGAGGAGAGCTGAGTGGAACCACGGTGCAAGGCTGCCATGCAGGGCCTCTCCCATTTAAGTGGTTGCTGTCTTCTGCATATCTTCTGAACTTATAGTAAACTTCCACAGAAGAAATTTGGCAAAAAAAATATAAGAACTCAACAGAAAAAATAGGGGAAACGAAGTGCATAGAGAGGCAGGGCCCTGAAGCGGATCCGAGTGCAGGCCCACCCACAGCGCTGGCCCGAATGCGTCCCCTGTCCCAGCCAGCCAGGCGAGACGCACGGCTCACAGCCCTCGACCCACAGACCTGCAGGCTGTGGTGGTCCTATCCCTCTGGGTAACAGAGCAAACTGCAACACATTTTTGGCAAAATAACTGATACTGTCTATTAAAGTTAAAAATATACATGGTCTTTAACTCAGCAATTCCACTTTTGGATTTGTTCCACAGGGGTATGAGCATCTAGGCCATAATTCAACTACATAAAAAACAAAACAGGCAGCAACTGTGCTTTTAGTTACAAATTTGAGTAACAGCTGCTTTCTGAGGTGAGCTGAGGACCATCTGCCCAGCAAGAGGGAAGACCACTCTACCAGTGCTGAACTAGCATCCTGGTTCTTGTGTGTGTGCTAGATCTGGATCCTGCCACCTCTGAAGTGGCACTGAGGCCAGGGGTGTGCACATGGGTTCCACAAACCACTCTGTGGGAACGTGCCAATTGCTGGGGCTTGCCAGACCCACTTGCAGCCAAGTGCAGAAGGAAGGCCCCCTTCAACTTCTGGGCTGCCAACTGGCTGAGGTGATCTCAAAAGGAGAGGGGGCATGGGCAGGTGATAGCCACTGTGCAGGAATACCCACTGCAGAGAACCACCAGGACCCTCATTTCAGCCTGCAGAATGTCCTCTGGACGGGCACAGGGGGTCTGTGGGCCTCAGCGGGGGTGGAGGGCCAACTTGAGTCCCTGTGAGGGAAAGATGGACACAGACACAGCCGCTCGGGAGGGCCCTCAATCTTGGCACAGCACCGACCTTGCCACCCAGTGCCTTCTGATCCCATCAGGTCTCTCCTCCCACATGTGGGGACAAACTGCCAAGGCACCCTCCCGAGTCTGGTCCAGGGTATGGGAAGGGGGCGGTGGCCTGGCCTGGCATGGAGGGCTGCTCTCTGCTGTGTATTCCCAGAGGGCCTCTCTGATCCCCTGCCCGAGGTCACATGGAGCACCCTGCAAAGGTACAGGGCTTGTGTGCTGCAGGGGCGCTCCTGAGACTAAATCAAGGCTTCTCTGCTCTTCGTTTGGAAATCTGAGATGAGACAGAGGAATAAATAAAAGGGTCCCAGACCAGGAGCCCTATCCCCAGCCAGGTAGCCCACACCAAGCTAAACGGAGCCTTTGGCATCACCTGTCCAACTGCAGGGACCCAACATGACCCCCTCACAGGACCAGGTACCATACACCCTAGACCACCTCAGAGGCCGGTTCTCACCAGCACAAGACAGTTCCCAGGCGCCACAATGTACCTGAAGGAGGAGGGCTCCCCGTGGATGGGTAGGGAGCCGGGGGGCGCCCGTGCAGGGGCCTGTGCGCCCCTCCGGATGAGCTTCCCTGTGTTGGAGTCGTAGACCCGAACCTCGGGGCCAGGCGGGGCCTTGGGGTGGGTGGGTGTCGGGTGGAGCACGGCTACTGGAAGCACACTCTGCCTGTCAGTGAAGGCCGCGGGGCTGTCCTCCCTGCAGGGAAAGAGCAGGGCTGTTAGAGCGCTGGTGGGGATGCCGGGCAGGGTCAGAGAAGGGAAGACGGGCGAAGCTGGAGGGGTGTGGCTATGGGGATGCGGGGACAACCAGTGTCCACAGCCTGGCACGTGAGCCCAAAGTGCTCAGATGAAGATGTGCAGCTCTTGATTCCAGAGCAGGACGGTGTGCAAGAGAAGCCCAATGGGGCATGGCAGGGAAGTGACGGCGCCTAGATCACCAGCACCCGCCAACCCTGCTGCGTCTCCCACCAGGACCCAGGGAACTCTGCCTCTGTGGTCTCGCCTCCCCGCTGCCCGCTTGAACTCAACCCTGGGCACAACATGCAGACTGCTGACAAAGGCCGGAGTGGCTCTCAGCAAAACCCAGCATGCCTTCCCACACACAACCTCTCCCAATCAACACATAAAAGAAGGGCATTTCCAGCCGGGCGTGGTGGCGCACGCTTGTAATCCCAGCATTCGGGAGGCTGAGACCGGAGGATCCGGGTTCGCGGCCAGCCTCAGCTACCTAGTGAGGCACTCCGCAACTTAGTGAGACTCGGTTTCAAAATAAAGAATAAAAAAAATAGGGCTGGGGGTATAGCTCGGAGGTAGAATGCCCCTGAGTTCAATCCCCA
>PVLC010015429.1:0-13684 GCA_004027655.1 Graphiurus murinus | reverse complement strand
CCCAAAAAAACAAAAAAACAAAAAAACAAACAAAAAAAAAAAAAAATAAAAGAAGGGCATTTCCCTGTTTCCTCATAGCTCCTGCTTTGAACACCTAATGATGCTTAGCAGGCTTGCCCGGGGGCCTGTGCTCTGCCACTTTCTCTGGTCCTAAGATCTAGAATATCAATCCCTCATGTAACTCTCCTAACACCCCCTGGCCCTGGAGAAACGCAAACTAAGACTCACTACCAAAAGTCTTCTTGACCGCTCAGCTGAGTGCTGAGGGTCGGGGCAAACAGAGGCCCCAGCCCTCAGCAGTGCTGCACTTTGGGGCTGGGTGGCACGGGCCTGGACGGACACCTACCCCCAGCGAGGCCCCGATTGCAGCCCAAGCCTGCTCCCCCCCCCCCGTAAACCAGGGCTGCTGTGAGGATGAAGTGCATGACAGACAGCCCACAGACCAGGGCGGCCATGGGGCGTGGGGGGCATGCGGCATGAGCCGCGGGCAGGGGCACCCACCTGGGCACGCGGGCGTCCTCTTCAGTGAGCGGGAAGAGCTGCTCCTCTACCTTGTCCCAGCGCTCCAGGCAGCTCCACAGCCACTCGGGGCTCACCACGTGCAGGTGCCTGCACTCCAGTGCCTGGCGCACCTTCTCCGTGCCTGTGGGGACCACGTGCCAGGCTGTCACTGCAGCACTGGGACAGTTGTCCAGGATAGAACCAGGACGGGGTGCCCTGGGGAGGGGCCCGAGAGCCCAGTGCTAGGCTGTACTCTGCCGTTTGGGATGCGCGGTGAGGCAGATTCCCAGATGAGCATCTGCCTTGACAGCCACTATGCGGGCTGAACCTCCAGACTTCTGTACCTGAATGCCCTCCGGGCCCCCAAGCCCACCGCCACTGCCAGATCCACTGGCACACACTGCCCGAGGGGGTTGTACTGTAAGTAGGTGACGGCTCGTCCTCCGCCTTCACGTCTATTAATCCTTCTGACTTTGCTCCGGTTAAAGTGCTGCATGTGGCTTTCTACACCGAGGGTCAGTCTATCTTGGACCTGCTAAAGCGAGGCCCTGCCTCTCCTTCCTCCAGCAAGGCAACGTCACTGAGTCTGGAGGGGGCTCTAGCTCTACAACAGCACACAAAGGTGACTGTTCAAGTGGCCCTGAGCACCGAGTGGGAAAGCAGCCATGTGCAAGTGAGCATGCACACAGGCACCTGGAATGCACACGCCTGTGATCCTAGTACTAGGGAGGCTGAGAAGGGAGGATCACAGGTTCACAGTCAGCAATTTAGTGAGGCCCTATGCAACTTAGACCCTACTTCAAAAATAAAAAAAATAAAATAGGGCTGGGGATGTAGCTCAAAGGCAGAATGCCTGAGTTCAATCCCTAGTATCCCCCCCCCCAAAAAAGGGAAAGAATTGCATCATGATAATTACCTATCTATCCTTACATGGTTCTGGAGAACTTTCCTGAAACTCACTGCAAAATAAACAGCAATGCTAGCCTCTAGAAGGACCACCACCTCATCAAGCCCACGTCCGCTCTGGCAGTACTGCTGGTCACCTATGTCCTACCTGCCCCCAGGGACACTTACCAGCCCGTGCTGCGATCAGGTGGGTGGCCCTGTCGGGGGCATCAGGACTCAGCACCAGCTGGGTGAGAACCTTGGCCCCCAAGGCAGTGGCATGGTAATGCTCCCGGGTCTTCTCTACTGGGAAATTTGTGGGGTGTAGTCCACTGAATATCACGGCCACATCTGCCAACACCTTGCTCTTGAGCTCCGGCACGATCTTCCGTATGTCTGGAGCCTCTTCCAGCTCCTTGTTGAGGTACCTGTCGTATTTCGCATAATAATCGGTGTGCACGCGCACCAGGATCTCCTCGAGGTGTATCAGGTGGTCATCGTCATCCATGTCCTCCTCCTCCTCCTCCTCCATGCTCTGGTCCAGGGACTCGCCCGCTGTGACACCTGACTGCTCACTGTTCTGTGACTCTGTCTCGGCCTCCTTCCTGTCCGTACAGCCATTGCCCAGGCCACAGAGCCCGTCCCGCTCGGCCTCCTCCTGCACGTCCAAGCCCGGCGCTCTGTCCTGCGGGGGGACTCCGGGCCCAGCCTCTCCGGGGAAGCCTGCTCCTGCAGGTTTCCCCCCGCCCGCGTCGGGGGGGCCTCCCTGCTGCAGGATTCTTGCTCCATCTGGGGTGGCGAGAGGTCTTCTCCGTCCTCTCTTCTCACTCTCCCCATCGGAGGTGGAGGAGGAGGAGGACTTCTGACCTTCTGACTCACTGCTTTCACTGTCGCTTGACAGGTCAAAATCTAAATCCGTGCCAGAGGCATCCTGTGAGCGCAGTGCCCCTGCTGAGGGCCGCCCGCCCTGCTCGCAGGGTGCCTGGGGCTCTGGAGCTGCCGCCAGCTCCAGACTGCAGGGGTCCCTCTCATCCGCCTCGCTGGGGGAAACCCCCAGCACAGCCTCGCCACCGTTTAGCTCCCGGGCGGGCCTCCCGAGGCCGTTGCTCTGCTCCACCCCAGGAGCGCGCCTGCCGTCCTCAGGGTCCTTCACAGGCGGAGCTGGTTCCAGGGCATCGGCACCTTTAGAAGAATGGTTTACTGTATGTGCACACAAGAGGAAAGGTTACTGTTACCTACTTCAGACGACATCAAAACTAAAGCAACACACCTCTCTGGCAGTCTGAATGAACCACCGTTACACCAGGCTTTGGGAAACCTGCTGTCACGAGCCAGACAACAAAGACCCTGGGCTGGAGCCACTCACGGTCCCTCTGCACGCACGGCCCTTGGGCAGCGGCTGATCGACTCATCTACCCACGTCCAAGTCTCCATCAGGCATCTTCTGCGCCACCTTTAATTCCTACTTTAGAGACTACAGCGGTAGTTGTATGCCTCAAAGTATTTTGTTTTAAAACTAAGGATCACCAGAAACACTTAGAACCAAATCTTTTAAATTCTCTTCAGACAGACTTTGTCCAGTGCTTGCCTGACAGGGCCTGCAGGTGACCGGAGGGCTCAGCCTGGGGCTGTGTTCTGAGGATGGTTTCCCCAGGGCAGCCGTAACTTCCCATGCCTCACTCCCCTAAGGAGTGAGGTGGCTGGGTTCCCAGGGCCACATTCATTTAAGGAGACCTGGGATGAAGTGCAGGGCTCATTCCATCAGGGTGTTGAGTAGCACCCTGTAATCTTACTCAACTGAAATATATTAGGTTAGTGTGATTTTAAAATAACCATGCTTTTCAGCCAGGTGTGGTGGTGCACGCTTGTAATCCCAGCATTTGGGAGGCTGAGACCGGAGGATCCGGGTTCACAGCCAGCCTCAGCTACCTAGTGAGGCACTCCGCAACTTAGTGAGACCCTGTTTCAAAATAAAAAAAGAATACAAAATAGAGCTGGGGGTATAGCTTGGAGGTAGAATGCCCCTGAGTTCAATCCCCAGTATCGCAAAAAAAAAAAAAAAAAAAAAAATCCTGCTTTTCAGTATTACACAAATAAATCCAACAACCTCTATAAAATTGAAATACAAATAAAAAATCCAAACAACCAATTCCAATCCCAAGACACGTACTACGGGAGGGGGAGGGGGAGGAGGAGGGGATAGGAGAGCGGGGCCTGGAGGGAAGTTCCAAGAGTTGGGTGATGTATGTGTCTATGCTCCAATATGACGTATAATCACAATGCACCAAATAAACACATAAAACAAAAAGCGAATTCTGGATTTAGAGATAAGAGGTAAAAAGAAAGACAGTGAAGCAAAACTCTATCATTTTTTTCAGTATTATGAAGGAGGTGGCCCACCTCTCTTTCTCATCGGAGGTTCTCGGTACCCGGGAGGGGCGTTGACATCACCTGTGCCCGGGAAGTACACGTATTTCTTCACAGTTATCAGGTTGGGGGCAAACTTCCAGACATCTTCTCGGTCATCAATAATGCAAACCATTGAGTCTCCACAAGGAAAGAGATTTCTATAAGTAAAAACGTGCAATTTACACAAAACAGCAATTACAAGTTGTAATAATCTATTTTGCTGAGCAAAACAGTTGAGTGTTCATATATATTCGAAAAGCAGAGTAGATTCACCAGGTGATGCTAAGTACAACAGAAGGCTTTTATTCACCTCATATTCTAACTTTTGCTGTTTCTAGAGATAGTAACATTAAAATAATTACTTCTTAAAAGGCCAGATAGTAAATATTTTAGGCTTTGCCGGACACAAGGTCAGACTCAAACCCATGGAAACATGGCTCTTGAGACCAAACGGGCCTGGCCACATTCCTATAAAACTTAACTTACAAACACAGTGAACCCAAAGGCCAAGAAAAGACCCAAGAGCCCATGTGGCACTTCCCGAGTGGCCCTACAGCTGCATGGACGCAAACCACAGAGCCCACCTCCTGTGCTGCTCCTGACGCGTGCCTATTCAGGCCTAACACTCCTGACAAATCACCAGTACTGCGGGGCACGGTGGTGTAATCCTAGTACTTGAGAGGCTGAGACAAGAGGATCACAGGTTTGAGGACAGTCTAGGTAAAACAATGAGACTCTGCAACCTAGTGAGACACTGTTTCAAAAACAAAAAAACAAAAAATATAAAAAGGGCTGGGATAAGCTCAGAAGCAAAATGCCTCTGAGTTCAATTCCTAGCACCAAAATTAATCAATCATTAACCATCTCTCATTTTATTTCACCCTCATCAATTTGTGTACTCCGATGCTAACTAGAAAAAAAAAAAAGAGGTCTGTTTTAGAAATAAGTACCTCAGGTTCTCTTCTTAGTTAATACTAGCATGCATAGATCTCGAGTCTGTGTGTACTCCCTAATCAAAACAATCAAACTTTAGGAGAGTTCTTGCATGAGCCACCCCAAAATGCAAACCACTGCTGCCCAAGTCTCGTCAGGAATCAGCACCATGAAATGTGCTGCACTCGACACACCTTGAGAATGGCAGGGGTGCTTCTTTCTGGGCCCAAATGGGGAAATTTCAGAGGATATAAAAAGCAGCCTTTCAAGGAGTAGAGAGGAGCCAGCCCTGCCATAAACACTTAGTGGAGCGGACAGGAAGGAGCTAGAGAGCCGATGGAAAGGAAGAAACACAGACAGACAAAAACATGGACAATGTGGCCACTTAATTCAGCATTTTATAAAGTATCTGCATGATGAACAATATGCAAGGTCCCAAGAAATTGCAAAGAAAGGTGTGGCTAGCATCCAGTCTGTGCTGCCCAGAGTGCGGGGTGAGGCGCCAGCTGTGCCACCTCAGGCAGAGAAGACAGAAGCCACCAGAGAACAGTCTGGGTCTGTGTGGGACGGGCGGGGCAGAGGCAGTGTGTGCAAGCAGATGGTGGCTCGGAGCTCATGCACTCAGGGCAGGACCTGTCACATGGTAGGGGCGGGGGTCTGGGTTAGAAATTAAGTCTCTAGGTACTCCGAGGTTTGCACTGAGAACCAGAGGAGGGAGGTTAAATTCCTAGAAAACACCCTCCAAGATGATCACGCTAATTCTCTAAATGCAATTTTTAACATGATAACTAAACAGTGAACTATCTAGTATGAGGCCAGGTACATACCGAAGGTTTCCGGTTTTAGAAAATGGGTCGATACATTCATCCCTTGATAATATTCGATGAGAAAACAGCTTCTTCTCAGGGTCTAAAAAGCCTGTGAAAACAGAAGAGAACAAAGCTGCATCTCCAAGAGGCATCTCTGCCCCTCTGCGCATGCGGCGCAGTAGTGCTCCTTCACAGCAGTGGACGCGGGCAGTGCCACAGGGCCAAGTGCTCTGCACCCTTCCCTGGAAGACCTGCTTTTCATGCAAACCAGAAATTCCCCCAAATGAGTCTTTCAAATATCTCACTGTGCCATACTCGCCTTGTTGAGATGAGATGATACTTAAAAGAAGCAGTTTTGGCTTCTCTCTGGCATGTCTGAACTGCCAGGACCACTACCATGATTAGGTAAAACAACTGTTAAGTGAGCACAGCACCTGGATGCCGTGCTAGTCAATCTGACGACCAAGCTGGCTAAGAGACTCAAAGGCACGTCGTGTATACAATGTGGTTACACTGGACAAAGGAAGGAGCCACATCCCTGAAGTGACAGTGTGACATTTTGTCACACCACTTCAGAAAGGCACAGAATTTAAAGCTGATTAATTTTCCATTGAATATTTTTAAATCACAGTGGACCATGGGTAGCAAACCACACAAATCACCACAACAATCCCCCCTCTCCACAAAGGCAAAACCATAGATGGGACTGCTGGACTGGCCCACACACTACGAAGTGAAAGGCACAGGAAGGCCAGTCCCAGAACTGCCTGCCTTCACACTCCACACTTCAGTGCTGCTAACTCAGGCGACATCATAGAAACCTGCCTGTTGGAGCTGACTGAGAGTAAGAACGTACTTCCTATCACCTGCTAACCAGGAATGAGGAAAGAGGAAGCTCCGTAGTTCTGCGACGGCCACCGGGCACTGGGACGATGCTGCAGTGCAGTGCACACGCCCGCTCCCCACTGTGGGTCAGAGCCCAGCGCCTGGTGCTGCCCCTCCTCTTGGTTTCCAGCCAGTGCTGCCACCTGGTGGGCACCCAGCCCAGTACAGGATCCCCAAGCACACAGCAAGGGCCACCCAGCAAGGCAGCTCAGAAAGCCACATTGGGGATGTCAGGCTGCTCACCAGCAGATCAGCACTAAGTGCAAACATGCCCACGCAGCAAGGATCCAAGCCCGTGCGAGCCACTAATAAAATGGTTTAAAAAACCATGTTCATGTAGAGTTTCTACCTTCCACACATCTGTGGTCCTGACAAACGTCCAAACTGGCCATGCAGATGCACCTGGCCAGAGCATCAGGCTGTGACGGTAGAATTTCTCACCTTGTGACTTCCTGTCAACCTGAGGACTCAGCTTCTATTACTTTTTCCTTGCTGTTAAGAGAATGTCCCTGAAGATAGGAAACAAAGCCCACCGCCCACATGCGAAGGCACTCACAATCAGACTGACCTGCGATGGTGTGCGCGTACAGCCGGCTGCCGAAGGTGAAGACGTGCAGCTCGTACAGCTTGGCGATCTTCTCCAAGAAGTCCTTGCAGTGGGGGCGCAGGCGGGTGTGCAGCATGGGCTCGCCCCGGCCCAGCTGGAAATGGAAGATGCCCTGCAAGGGAGGCAGGGACCTGAGAACAGCTGGAGCAGGAGTCTGGAGACGTGCTTGCGCACAAGGACACCAGGGCCTCCGAGGGCGCAGTCCCCGCAGGTGACACGTGAAGCTTTCCACACTCGCTCTACACGGGTGTGGAAATGCCCGACGATGCTAAACTCCCCAACAGCTATGCCAGCTACCAGTGGTAATGGTGGTAACTACCCCTTGTGACTATGAAAACCACCCGTACCTACCCACTACAATTACTTACACTAACTACCATGACAAGGATGTTAACTTTGGTGATGACAGTAACTACTCTCAGGGCTTTAACTACCTGTGATAACTACTTACTATAACTACTTATGGTTAGCTATCCCGGTAACTGTGCTAACTACCTATGGTCATGATAACTACCCCTCATGACTATAACAACTACTCATGATAACTGCCTATGGTAACTACACTAATACCATTTATGATGACTACCTAGCACACCTATGATAAGTACCTGAGAGCTCTGAAAACTACTAATTAACTACCTGTGTTAACTACCCATGGTAATGATAACCTCCTACAATACCTACAACTACTCTCCGTAACTATAATAGCTATTCACAACTACCCCTTATAATTATAACAACTAGCCTTGATAACTACCTATAATAACCACCTATGGTTACTACCCCTGATAACTGCCAACAGCTAGAGCCTACAATATTTATGATGGGTACCTGTGAAAACACAGTAACTACTCCAATAACCATGCTAATTGCCTGTGATAACTAGAACTAGGATAACCTCTGGCGACGACTGTACTAACTACTCTCGCCACTTGAGCTCCGCACGAGGGCCACAGCAACAGTGGTGGAGCCCACATTCCCTGCCTCCTGCTACCCTGGCAGTGGATGAAACACAGTCCTAAGGCTTCACCTGCATCTTTGCAGTTGCTGTCAAACAGCACAGCTGCGCTGGGAGCAGATTGATGGCAATTCCTGAGCTGCTGACGGGGGTGAATGAGACACACACAGAGACTTTAAGATACAGTCTTAGTAGTTTACGGAGACAACACCAAAGCTGAAATAGTATTCTAAGTTTTCTCTCAAAGACTGATGAAATCAGCAATACCAACGTGCTCATGTGATTAATCTGCAAATAAATCTTCTGTCCTTAAAAAGCTAAACTTTGATCCTTTAAGTCCTGCTTATCATTAATTTTCTCAGTAAAAATATTTACTTTTAGCAACAAAAAAAGGCATACTGCTTAGGATCAGGTAAGCTTTTTCTAGCTCTAAATTAATCACATTGCTGATGGTGAAGGTGTTCTGTTAAAAGACTAAGGAGTATGAAGTTTCAGCAAAGACTTCACCCTGCTCAAAAGTAAATATCCTGCAGCTGAAATATACACTTTTCTTAAAAATACAGGCTGAGATCCCCACAACAAAGAACAGTCCTGAGTCACCAGCAGGTGTCCAAGCTTCAGGAAGTAAGCTCTGAGGCGTAGCCCCAGGTGTCTTGAACTTGCTCTCAGGGGCCGGCAGAGGCCACAGGCGCAGGCACCAGGGCTCAGTCTGAACAGAAGTACAGGGCAACCTAGAGCTGCTGAGGGCTGCTCAGCCTGACCACTCCGTTACCTTCTGGACGTCCTACAAGTGAGAACTACTTCAAACTGTAAGACTCACTTAAAAGGCCCAACCTTGCTGGGCACGTGAGTGGTGTGCACCTTTAATTGTCTGTAATCACAGTACTTGGGAGGCTGAGACAGGAGGTTCGAGACCAGCCTCAGCAACTTAGCAAGACCCTCAGCAACTTAGGGAGACCCTATTTCAAAATAGAAAGGGCTAGAGGTGTAGCTCTGAGGTAGAACATCCCTGGGTGCAATACCCAGTATTCCTCTCCTCCCCTGCACACATACAAGTTGAGTATGGTGGTGCACATCTGTAATCCCGGTACTTGGGAAACTGAAACAGGAGGAGAGAAGGTTTGAGGCCAGCCTCAGCAACTTAGTGATATGGTGATTCAAAATAAAAAATAAAATAGGGCTTAGGATGTCATTCAGAAGTAGACTGCCGCTGGGTTCAATCCCTAGTACCACAGAAAAGAAAAAAAAAAAAAGAGACCAACCTCAAAGGCACAATACAAGAAATAGCCGCCAACAACACATGCAGGGATACATGTGCAAAAGCCTTTTTCATGAACTCCCTATGCCCTTCAAAATGAGGAAGTATGTAGAGCAGCTGGTATAAATGAAGCATCTGACCTGAGAATATTTACTAACCAGTTATACTGCACAAAGGAATCCCCTGATACACAACACTAACTATATAACTTAAAATATAAGCAGTGTCCTGGGGACTGAATTCTGGCCGTGAAGAAACTCATGCTAACCTCCACACTAGGACACTGTAGAGCTGAAGATGGCCTGGCGCAGTCACTGAGCTGACGGTGACAAATGCAGTTGTCACTCACTTGTCTTCACCAAGCCCCATGCTACTGTCACACCTGGTAGTCAGCGCAGTGCCTCGGAGCCTGGCTCTGTGGTGGACCTCCCCTGGGCTGGGCTGGGCAGGCTTCCGTATCATCCTGTCTCTAGCAAGGGCTCGCAGAGAACACTGCAGGCTGTATATTAATACCCACACACTATAAAAACCTGAGGCTCTGATAAGTCTCAGCATGCTGTCTGTGCATAGCTAGCATTTTTTTTTTGGTGGTGGTGGTACTGGGTATTGGACTCAGAGGCATTCTACCTCTGAACTATACTCCCAGAGCCCATTTTTATTTTTAAACAGGTCTTGCTAGGTTGCTGAAGCTGGTTTTGAACCTACGATCCTCTTATCTCAGACTCCCAAGTACTGAGATTACAGGCATGTACCACCACACCCAGCTCACAGCTGAGTGGAGGCCCTTCTTGTTAGTGAGGACACAATGGGTGCCGGCCTTGGGTGAGCTCCCTCTGGAGGAAACAGCTGACTTTGGGCAGAGTGTCACATGCCCTTGGGAGGGTTCCACCCTGGCCCTTCCCTTCTTGCTGCATGTGCCCAGAGGATTCCCAGGGTGACTCCACCTTCATCTCCTGCCCAGGTCCCCCTGATCACAGACCCGGGCGTTCCCAAATCAACACATCTTCCCAAGACTGCCCTCCAACAACAGTCCTCGGGCACAGGAAGCTCACTCCCGAGAGCCATGCAGAAGGCTCCATGCCGACAGTGCTGCCCAGTTCGAGGAATACCTGCCCGAGACCATGCCTGTGACTGCCCACGCTGTGCCCCCAGCCCATGCCAACCTACAGGAAGTGATGCAAAAACACGAGATACTGTCTTTTCAGGTAGGGTGACGGCTTCCATGGCTTTTGGGAGGACCACCCTGGACGGCTGACGCCACTCACTTTGTTCGACATCTGCGGACAGTGCTGCTCTGTTGTGTGGATGAGGGTCTGGTCCAAATCGACCATGAGGACTAGCTTTCTGTTTCGATGCAGTCGTTGCTGATCTTCCCTTGCTATTTTTTCAGCTTGCTGAAATCGAAGAGAAAAATGACACAGTGCATACATTTGAATGCAAAGTAAAATTCAGTTTAAGAGAAACAAAAGGACGACACCATGCTCCTGATCAACGCTCCATTTACACTGGACTGCTCTCCACTGGCCAGCACTGCCCGAAGACCCAGAGCCCATTCTGTCACTCCAACCTGTCTAGGACAGTCTGATCTGTGATGGTAATTTTGTAATTTGATTAGGCCGCAGTGCCGCCTGCACTCAAAGCCCAGCACGGGTCTCTCTGCTGAGAAAGGGCCCTGACCAACCTCTTGCCAGAAGGTATGACGTGTCCATTAAGTGGACACTTCTGGTGAGCATCATGTCATTTCTCTCTTTAACTGGTGTCCATCCATTCACAGACAAACTCCCAGTCTGGAAGGGGTTAGACAGGAGAATTCCTGCCATGTTGGTTCCTGAAAGCAGGAAGGCTAACAGTTCTGTGTAGCAGAGAAAAGGGAGAGAAACTCTCCTTTCATCTCCAAACTTCCTGGTTTTATTTTGCTCACACATGTGTATTCATATTTGTTTAAAGGTTTGCTATTCAGGAAAACCAGAATCATGCATCTAGCATTCTGTCTTTCCCATGAAAACACCCTAAAGTTGATATTCATCACTTAAAAGCACAAATCTAACAAAACTGTAATGCTAAAAAATGTTTCCCTACTTATAGAAATATATAGCCCTGAAATGATCTCATACTCAAACAAAAAATTCACTTGTAGTGGAACTCTGTCCCTAGGGGCGGGGAATGAACCAGCTCTGGCCCCTCCTGGACTCCTCCTTCTGCAATGTCAGGGCAACTCCTGACTACGAACAGAGCAGCAGGCCTGGGATCCCACCCACCCAATGCCTGACTCTCCCAGCTCTCCAAGCAGCCAGGGCCCGGGCTCCCCACCAGCACCGAGGACAGGCACTCCTGGATGGCAGCGTGCGCCCATGCCCTGCACGTGTCTTTGGCAGCACCACTGCTCCAGAGCTCCGTGCTCAGGTGTCTGTCAGATCCCTTCCAGCCAGAATGTGGCTCACAAGGAATGCAGACCGAGCCCAGTGGCTGCTTCAGCAGCAGCAGCAGGAGGACTCCTGCCTCACGAGTCTGGGAGCCGTGGGGGCAGGAAGGAGAGAGGAAGACAGGAGCCGGGGCAGCCTTTAGCTTTTCAGGTCACCCCCCGGACCACAGATGGGTGCCGCCCTGCCTTTCAGACCCCGAGCCACTCACCTCGGAGCTCACCATCAACTCCGGCACGCTGTGCACCATGGACACGGTCGCCGTGGACAGCGGCACCTGCTGCCTCCCATTCTTGCTCTGCAGCCTTTGAACGCAAACAGATGTGGTGAAAGGGGGTCACAGAGGGCAGGCAGGGCCTCGGCCTGTCCTGTCCTGACACACACGGCTACCTTGCTACAGAACCCTGCCTGTGAGCAGCTGCCTCCGCTGTCTGAACGTCAGGAAAGATGGAAAGCTGAGCTGGGTCACACTCACGGTCACAGACGCACGGCAGCCACAGCCACACCACACCCAGTTACACTCCCCACACTCAGTCATAGCCCTCCTCGGAAATAAACTGCAGGGTCACACGAAAACACGGACAGAAGCTCAACAGGAAAACACAGGAGAAAACCCAGCCACAGCCACCCACAGGGGGAAGAGGGCTCAGGCAGCAAGTGTGGCCCGCCTGCAGAAGGCACTCGGGCCAGCCGCCCTGGTCTCCCCAGCCCCCGGCACGCTCCTGCCACACCTGGGCAGAACACTGGGCATAACCTAGGGCTTCTGGAGAACTAAAGAAGGAAAACGAAGGGACCACCTCGTGGGAAACTAGCCTGGCTCTCATGAGGCCAAGGGAAGAGTGTCTGCCCTCTTGCCAGGGCGGCCAGGCCACACGCCAAGCCCCACCACGGCCTCCCTCCAGGCCTACCCAGACCAGAACCTGAGGGCGCTGCACCCCCTGCCCAGGGGTACTCACTGGGTTAGATCTTGGCCACATTCGGCACACAAGCCTTTCATGACAACTGGGTGGCTGCATCCTTCCAGTCTCACCAGAAGCGCTCTGCAAAATATGAGACGGAACACTTACTGAGGGAAGAACATTTCTGAGTCCCTGGGTGTCACAGGGTGTGAGAACTGGACCTGGGTCTTCGCACCGGCCACACCTGACTCTGCACAGCTGGAGGCAGGCCCTGCCCGGCCAGAGCTGCACTGCCTCACTGTGAGATGAAGGGACTCCACCTGCAGGTCTCTCCCGGAAAACAGCAACAAGGTGGCATAAAAATAAATCTCAGAACACACTAAAGAGGTCTATGCCATCCTCTTGCGTTCTGGTGAAGCATTTATAAAAACCAAGCTTTGTTCATTAATGTAGTAAGGAACAAGTGGTATAATTCCCAAAACAGCAAACTGTGGTCTCTTCCCACTGATGCTTCCCACAATATTTCTTTATAAACACAGAAGCTATTTGTCTTTGTATGTCCAGTGCTGGTCATCTGGCAACCTCCTAGAAAGGAGGGTTACGCAGGCAAGTTCAGAGACGCTGGCTGGCACCTGGGGCATCAGGCATTCAGCGTCCCCTGGAGCCCCGACCCCACAATGAAGCATTGAGGGGAACTGTTGGGGCCCAGGTCACCGCAGGAACCTTTCTAGGTGTTTCCCCAAGGCAGGAGATTGATACGCCGTGTCCAGGGCCAGGCCTACCTTCTAGAGATCAGTGCCGCCCTGACTGCTCTGTGTGCTCAGGAATGCGCTCTCCGCTGTCCAGCCCACCCCCCAGTGGAGGCTGTCTATGTAGCCCGCTCTGGAAGGAGCCAGACCTACTGCACTGTGAGGAATAACCACTTACAAGTTATAAGAATACACTTTCACATATCAAATTGTTTTAAACTAGACAACACAGTAGTGCAATGACTGACCAGAGTTCTGCAACCCATCAGTCTGCCCAAATGGTCAGACCCAGGGCACAACAGAAGGCTGCAGTGGAGGTGGAGTCAGACTCTGAGTGGAGGGGGAGAAAGAGTGCATCTTTTTTTTTTTTT